>VTFQ01000807.1:155000-157773 GCA_036281575.1 Ancherythroculter nigrocauda
ATTTGTCACTCACACCATCATATATGAGATCTCAAAAAACACGAAGATACATTGTGATTTTAAAGTGTCATGAAACCCCCCTCTTTTAGCCTGTCATTCACACCTCAGAGCTGGAAAAAGCCTGTCAAAATGGGCGTGTAAAGCTGTGGAAAAGCGGAGTGTAGCGGGGGGGAAGAGGGGAGATGACAACCAATAAAACACAGAACTACAAACACTCATTATACAAATAAATGAATATTAACATGAGTGGAGGAAAAAACGGAGATGAGGGCACCTTGATGTGTTTTAAAAATATAATCCTATGTCTGTGAATCGGTGTCATTATTTGCACATATATATTTTATTCGAAAATACATGATAAAATATGTGCACATACACAGTGCTGATTCATATTTAGAGCAATAGATGATATGTCTATAATGTCTATAAAAAATGGCTATAAAAACTTGAAACATGCTTGCTTCTGTCCGTATATGATCTATGATCCATGTGACGAGTGTTGTTAGACTCATTGCGTCATTCCGTGCAGAAACCACTCTTATGCGCTTTGCACGTTTTTACATGTTATTGTTTCAGTGATATTTCCCATGTGTTTGTAGTCAGACTGCAGCTCTAATGCATCACAGGGAAAATGCAGACAGCTCTTTTGTGTTACTGAGGAGGAAACATACATTTATTATGTGCCTAAAGGACAACAACGCAGTTGAACAGGCAAGAAGTGAATGGACAGTACGCGTCATTTGAACTCTCCGCTCTAATGCCATCTCATGCGTAATACAGCACAGTGCTTGGATTAAAACAGTTCATTCTCATGAATAATTAGAATTAATGAGCTCTTTGTCATTAATAAATGCAGAGAAGCACTCAGAAACGGTTGTCGTCAGCTCGTTCGTCCAGCCCAGACTGGAGCCCTGGCAGCCAATCACCACTCCGATCTTGCTGGTATTACACATTGACCTCAGAAGCCAAGACATTGCTCCAACTTTGCTTTTCAAACCAGAAGACAGAAATTGCTCTAAAAAATGGAAAATGTGTTTTGGGGTTTCATGACCCTTTAAAGAAGCAAAAAACGTCTCGTTTTAATTCAGAGAACCAGAGAGAGGGTCAAAAACTACATTGGTCACAAAAAAAAAATATTTTATTAGTATAAAATTATAACTAACATTACCTTGTGTGGAATGAAATGACTAAAAAATATAGTATGACCTGTTTAAAGGTGCAGTGTGTACATTTTAGCGGCATCTAGCAGTGAGGTTGCGAACTGCAACTAACGGCTCACACCCCTCCCTTTCAGAGAAGCTACGGTGGCCGTCTGGCTGACACAACACTAAGATGTCGTCGTTTGAGACAGCAGAGTAGCCTGTGTGAAGCAATGAGGTTTTTCTTACTTCTAACAAAGAATGGTCTCTGCTTCTATAATAAACCAGATGACGATGACGACTACTACTTAGTGCGTATTCAACGTAGTGACGATGCAAGCTGCCTCTAAAAACACAAACGATTTAGAAGAACAGCAACATAGTGACTAAACGCGCTCTGTAGAGTGTATGTCCGTTTAGGGCTGCTGTAGAAACATATCGGCGCATAATGGTGATTTGACATGGAGGGGGGACCCGCGGTGTTTGAGATAGAAATGGCTCATTCTAAGGTAATACAAACATAACGGTTCATTATATAAGGTTTTTATGCACCACTGAAAACAGTTATGTATATTATAATGCATTTCTGTCAATAGATCCTCCCAAATTTAACACATTGCACCTTTAAGTTCAAAATAAACGTTTAGGGTTAGATCTCCTTTAAACATAATTTATACAACTTTTTATGGGGAGATTTGGACAAGTTTGACTTCCCTTGTGTTTGTAGGTGGGGCTCCAGAAGTAAAGCAGCATTTGTTCTTCAGTGGTCTGGACTGGAACGGACTCCTGCGTCAGAAAGCTGAATTCATCCCTCAGCTGGAGGCCGAAGACGACACTAGTTATTTTGACAGTGAGTGTCACTAATTCAACACAGGGAGGAGATTCTGTGAGCTCCATAAATGCCTGGAGCAAAGCGCTCTGGAAATGTCAGCTCATTCTTGCACCTTATTCACTAAAGTGCAGCTGTTATTTCTTTCTGCTTGCCTTTTACCCCCTAAATCCTTTGGCTTTTTTTCCTGTGTAGCACGATCTGAACGCTACCATCATTTGGCATCCGATGAGGATGAAGAAACCAATGATGAAGAGTCTTCCCTAGAAATACGACGGTTTTCTTCTTGGTCAAATCGTTTCAGCAAGGTTGGGTCCTTTTTTGCTGTCTGCACATTTTGATAATGTTGAAAGCCTTTTTTTTTTTTTTTTACATTTGTGTGACTGAACAGTCAAAATCATATTGTTTATTTCTTTTAATTGCCACTTTCTGACTTTTATTTTAAACTTTAATTACCCATTTTATTTTATTTTTTGAGGCAGAAACAGGCTTTCAAAACCTCAAATTTAATCACGTTAAAGGGATAGTTCACCCAAAAATGAAAATTGTATGTTTATCTGCTTACCCCCCCCAGCTGCTGCTTCAGTAGAACACAAATGATGATTTTTAACTCCAACCGTTGCCGTCTGTCAGTCAAATAATGCTAGTGGATGGGAACTTCTACTATAAGAGTAAATAAAACTTGCATAGACAAATCCAAATTAAACCCTGCGGCTCGTGACGACACATTGATGTCCTAAGACACAAACGATCGGTTTGTGCGAGAACCAAACAGTATTTATATCATTTTTTACCTCTAATACAC
>VTFQ01000808.1:0-306804 GCA_036281575.1 Ancherythroculter nigrocauda
TTCTTGATGTGTCTAAAGGTGCCCCACAGGGTTCAATTTTGGAACCTATTTTGTTTTCTATTTATATAAATGATTTGGGTAAGGACATTCAAGCAAAAAAAAAAAAACAACTTTTAAATTCACAGAAAATTAAGTTCTCTCTTGTAAAAGAGATTTTAATCTTAATGAGACTTCCTGGTAAAATACTATAAATAATAAAATAAAATAATGCTTAAAATAAATAATACTTAAATTTAATTATATTAACATTAATTTTAATAAAAATGCTTAAAAACACTAAAATAAAAATGACTACATCATATAAACTGAGGTTAAATTATAATTTTATTTATTTTCATTACAACAGAAGTACCAGAGGTACATGTAAACAGAAGAGCTTTCGAATATTGTCCTCGACAAAGGGGGGCCATGGAGCCAAAAAGGATAAGAACTGCTGATTTAGATGCATTAACTACAAAAATAATTAGCATATATATCGAATAATATTCTTTATTAGTAAGCCATCGTCAAAGATTTGGACAACATGTTGCAATATCTGACTTTTATTCATCATTTGTTTCGTTTAATCTTCAAAAGACATGTATTTTCAAGAGGAAGTCTGACAAACAGTCCAACACAATAGCATACAAAGGATTTTATGGGAAAAGGCATGAGGATGGTGGAGAAAATTCTTTGGCATTAGAAACTAAACAACAGAAGAATGGCAAATGGCTGATATGCCTGAACCAATTAAGTGTTCACAGGAACAAATCATTACAGTGTTTTTGGTCAAGAATGTACTAATACTGGTGTTTACTTGTGCCTACAATCATTGAATTTATGCCAAAAATTCTGATTGAAATTTACATTATCTGTATTTCCCCTTTGGAGCTGAATAAGAATGTTTGGTCCGTAACACTTTAGCAAGCCCTGGTCTTGAACCTCTGACTTCTACTAGATCTACTGAGAGTTGCAAAAAAATACTGGCAAACAATGTGTGAGCTGGAAATGAGTTTTTAAGGCAGCTGAAGGTGAGAGGTAATGTTTTAATACATAGAAGACGTCATGGGAAAAGTGGCGATGTTGACGCTAATCTTTGCTACACATGTACTGATCCAAACCTGACTCCCAAACAGTCAAACACTATGGGAAATTTGCATAACTATTAAGATAGTGGCGCAGATTAATTTTTTGATGACCTAGATCCCTTAGATGTTTGGCAGTAGAAAAACAGGCATCAATACCTTGCTGTTTATGCAGGAAGTGCTGATTATTTTAATCACTACTTTACCTGCAAGCTAACCTAAAATACAGATATAGAGAAAATGCCCACTGAAAAAAGAAAGGAATATGTGTGTTAGTGTTTTGGTAGGTTTGTTAGTCCTCAACATTTATGTCAGTCCAATCTCCTCCAGAACACTACGTGGCGTCTCGGCTTCCTGTAGAGTTCAAAAATCAGAGAAAATAGATTCATGTATTAAAAAACTGATGGTATTTTTTTCCCCAAGCATGATTAGAATGAGCGCGATGTGCAATCCTCACCTCCTGCAGCATGTCAGCCTGCTCTATGGCCTTCAGAACATTCTTCTTTGATGTCTCCTGGGCTTCCCCACCCAGGATAAACTCATCCAGTATGTAATAGGCTTTCTCAAAGTTGAAGATAATGTCCAGTTCACACACCTGGTGTTCAAACACACAGTGAGTATCACAATGAGTTTATCTGAAACTCTTAAAATATAACAACAGGTCATTGGTTTAAAAGAATAGTTAGATGAAAATTCTGACATTTACTCAAAACCTGTCTTTCCTTTCTTTTACTTTTCTTTTTGTATTGACTTTAACATATCAACTTTCACATTATGGAAAAGAATTTCCATACAATGTGAAAGTAGTTAAAGTTGAATGGTCAAATTTCATTCTTTTCCTCACACAATGCTATCATATGGCTTAGGAAAGTTTTAAATAAATCAATAAATACTTGTTTATTATGTTTTAAAAGGGTTAGTTCACCCAGAAATGAAAATTCTGTCATTAAAGAAACAGTCCACTTTTTTTGAAAATAGGCTCATTTTCCAACTCCCCTAGAGTTAAACAGTTGAGTTTTACCGTTTTCAAATCCATTCAGCCGATCTCCGGGTCTGGCGGTACCACTTTTAGCATAGCTTAGCATAGTTCATTGAATCTGATTAGACCGTTAGCATCTCGCTCAAAAATAACCAAAGAGTTTCGATATTTTCCCTATTTAAAACTTGACTCTTCTGTAGTTACATCATGTACTAAGACCAACGGAAAATGAAAAGTTGCGATTTTCTAAGCCGATATGGCTAGGAACTATAAATAGGCTAAGATATGCTAAAAGTGGTACCGCCAGACCCGGAGATCGGCTGAATGGATTCGAAAAGGGTAAAACTCAACTGTTTAACTCTAGGGGAGTTGGAAAATGAGCCTATTTTCAAAAAAAGTGGAGTGTTCCTTTAATTACTCACCCACATGTCGTTCCACACCCGTAAGTCCTTCGTTTATCTTCGGAACACAAATTAGGATATTTTTCATAAAATCTAATGGCTCGGTGTGGCCTGCATTGCCAGCTAACTAATTAACGCAGATAATTAACACTCTGAATGCCCAGAAAGCATGTGACTACAGTGGTTCATGCTTAATGTTATGAAGCGACAAGAATACTTTTTGTGCGCCAAAAAAACAAAACAAAATAATATCTAGTGATGGCTGATTTCAAAACACTGCTTCATGAAGCTTTGAAGCTTAATGAATCTTTTGTTTCGAATCAGTGGCTCAATATTAGTCGTTATTTTGCTTTTTTGGCACACAAAAAGTATTCTCGTCGCTTCATAACATCAAGGTTGAACCACTGTAGTCACATGAACTGTTTAAATACGTCTTTAGTAGCTTTCTGGGCATTGAAAGTGTTAATTGCCTCACTGAGCCATCGGATTTTATGAAAAATATCTTAATTTGTGTTCCGAAGTTGAATGAAGGTCTTATGGGTGTGGAACGACATGAGGGTGAGTAATTAATGACAGAATTTTTTGAATTTTTTAATGAATTTTTGGGTGAGCTAACCCTTTAATGGTGGTCATTTGTACCTTTTGGAGTGATCCAGTCATGTATCTTTGGAAAGACATATGGTGCAAGTAAATGATGACAAGTTGTCAGTTTTGGGGGTGAATTATCACTTTAAAGTCAGCATGAAACGGAAGTTGCGATAGTCTTTTGTTCACTATTGTGACATGTATCAGAGTGAAAAACCTAGGGCGGCATTTGATTTTGTCCTTTGGGAATTGATTGGATTGCCAATCAAACTTCCTTGGCAACACCCAACTGCCAACTAAATGCAGGCAGATCTGAATGCCAATTTGTAGTCAGTTGGGGAGGATATTAAGTCCCACCCTCCGCTGAGACAAACGTCATGAACCTTTTGATTAAAGGTTATGAGGGCATATGAATTTTTAAACAATAATAATGTGCACGGATAAATCATTTATAATAAGCACTGCAACATTCTGTAAAAAATAAGAATTGTCCATTTTGATTTCATTGTGACTTTAATATGCCAAAAACAACAAAGTTTCCCATTGCTCCTTGAGGCTGAAAGGCAAAAGCTGACATAAAACTTTACTCACACTGCCAAAATATTTGTCAAGCAGTTCCACGTATCTGTGGATAATCTCCAGGGTTATCAACTCGTTTTCTTGGTCCTCCACAGCACAGCAAAAGTACAGGCTGGCATATCTGAAATGCAAAATAAGCTCACCTCATAAATAAACAGTAAAAACAAAGTGAAACACTTTTCACTGGTCCTCTTTCTGTCAGGCCACAGAACAAAACTACACAGACAGTGTTACAAACTATCAAATACAGGATCTTTCTGTTCTGAGCAGTCATTCTCATTTACCTTGTTGACAATTTCAAACATATATGACTCTTGTTACTGTAATTAAAGAAGCACTAAGCAATAAAATACACCAAAAGTTGAGATTTGACTTAAAAAAAAATTTATAAATTTGTGTTAAATGAAAAAATAAACTCAACCATGCTCAAATATAACACGACAGGAAATGGCACTTTCCACAAATAAAGAACAACAGTCTGTGTCTGTACGTAAAAATCCCCTTTATTTTCTCCATAGAGGGATTGATTTTTAATGCAACTTATAAAAGACAAACCTGCTGTGAGCTACCAAGCAGTTAATCGATGGTAGCCATCAGCCCACAATATTAGTTATTTTTTAAATAATCATGTTTAACGGTGGGAATCCTGGTAAAAAAAACTTGTGCCAAAAGAACACTTGAGGACCCTCATTAAAGCTTTCAGGTACAGTCTTTTCCGGCAGTGTAGACACTGCTAAGTGTATTACTGCCCTCCACAGGTCAAAGTTTGAACTAAATTGTCATATACAATATTCTAGTGCAAGTATATAACAATTAGTTCAAACTTTGACCTGTGGAGGGCAGTAATACACTTAACAGTGTCTACACTGCCGGAATTCTAATAGAGAAGAAGAAGAGAGCTAGTTTAAGATTGGCATTTATGGTTAAAATTGATATAATTTTTATTTTATTTTTTTAGAAAATGACCTATCGTTTCACTAGATAAGACCCTTATTCCTCGTCTGGTATCGTTTAAAGCCCTTTGAAGCTGCACTGAAACTGTAATTTTGACCTTCAACCTTTTGGAGGCCACTGAAGTCCACTATATGGAGAAAAATCCTGGAATGTTTTCATCAAAAACCTTAATTTCTTTTCGACTGAAGAAAGAAAGACATGAACATCTTGGATGACATGGGGGTGAGTAAATTATCAGGAAATTTTAATTTGAAAGTGAACTAATCCTTTAAAGAGTTGGATTTTCATGCTAAACATGGCCAAAGTTTCAAAACACGAGTTGGGCGTATGACATATTTCTGTGCCAAAAATACTCTTCCAAATCCTTACGAACTTCGGGGTCTTTTTTTCCAAGTATGTGCCTGTTTGACATCAGAAAGGTAGGAATTCCTTGTATGGGCACTTCTCCTGGAAGAGCACATGTGCACACACCGACCAGGGGTGTGTTTCCCAAAGCGAACTATGGTCACAAGTTCCGTCGTTACCAATAGAGTTCAATGGGACTTACGACCATAGTTGGCTAACGATGCTTTCGGGAAACGCACCCCAGAGCGAGAGAGCAAGAACACGCCCATCAACGCGCTTCGTTCGGCTTTACGGAAGTCATCAGCAGCGCTGCACAGGACTTGCTCAAGAAAGATTTGTCACTTTGTTTTTAGACCACGAAATCAACAATGTCAAGTGTGTTTTTGGTTGTGAGGGAAAGATAACCTTGCTTCCCAAAGAACCCAGTGGAGCTGAGAGATTTGCATTACATTGATGCACTCTCGATATTTGTTATTAAAATAACCATAGAAACTGATAGTTTCAATCACTTTTTTATTGGTTAAAATGAATGGAGAATAACTCGTGTTTTTCCGTGGCTGCTCGAGCCCTCAGGATCGGCGCTTATGGTTTCATAAACAAGGCCCAGTTCTACGCTGGATTTACAGATCGTTTGAAAATGGAGCGGTCAAATCGGTAATGATCCCAATCATGAGTCGGAACCGCAGGTGGTGAGTAAAACTGCTTCAAATGTCTGTTTTGTTGGCAATTGGCACCTAAGTGCATATAATGTAAACAACACGAACGTAGTGAATTCATAAATTCATTATTCATAATTCACTATACGCTATATTCATTATAGTGATTCAAAAGTTATCCAGGGATAATGCAATGGTGTATTGTGTGTTTAAATTTATCTGATCATTGATAGCTTGCAGACGATCTCTACACAAAAGCTGTGTGTGCTTGTGATATCTCTATCTCCGCTCACACGACACGCCTCCAGGTGCTCGGCTGTTTTCAGAAAGACTCTGTACACTGATTCATTGTGCTCCGATGCTTCCTGAAGCAGTGTTTTGAAATTGGCCATCACTAAATAAGTTGTCATTTTGTTTATTTGGTGCTCCAAAAATATTCTCGTCGCTTTATAATATTAATATTGAGCCACTGTACTCACATGAACTGATTTAAATATGTTTTTAGTACCTTTATGGATCTTGAGAGAGGAAATGTCAGAGCCATCGGATTTGAACTAAAATATCTTAATTTGTGTTCCGAAGATTAATGAAGGTCTTACGGGTGTGGAACGGCATGAGGGTGAGTAATTAAAGGGTTAGTTCACCCAAAAATGAAAATTCTGTCATTTATTACTCACCCTCATGCCGTTCCACACCCGTAAGACCTTCATTAATCTTCGAAACACAAATTAAGATATTTTAGTTCAAATCCGATGGCTCCGTGAGGCCTTCATAGGGAGTAATGTCACTTCCTCTGTCAAGATCCATAAAGGTACTAAAAACACATCTAAATCAGTTCATGTGAGTACAATTGTTTAATATTAATATTATAAAGGGACGAGAATATTTTTGGTGCGCCAAAAAAACAAAATAACGACTTATTTAGTGATGACCGATTTCAAAACACTGCTTCAGGAAGCATCGAAGCGTTATGAATCAGTGTATCGAATCATGAATCGGATCGCGGTTCAAACCCGCCAAACGGCTGAAGTCACGTGACTTTGGCGCTCCGAACTGCAGATTCGACACACAGATTCACTGAGCTCCGATGCTTCCTGAAGCCTTGTTTTGAAATCGTCCATCACTAAATAAGTCGTTATTTTGTTTTTTTTTGGCGCACCAAAATATTCTCGTCGCTTTATAATATTAATATTAAACGACTGTACGCACATGAACTGATTTAGATGTATTTTAGTACCTTTATGGGTTTTTAGTACCTCTATGGAGGCCTCACGGAGCCATCGGATTTGAACTAAAATATCTTAATTTGTGAAGATTAATGAAGGTCTTACGGGTGTGGAACGGCATTAGGGTGAGTAATAAATGACAGAATTTTCATTTTTGGGTGAACTAACCCTTTAAGGGGGAGATACAGACATTTGAAGTGCTTAAAACTAGCTACTTTTCTTGCTAGGTTACTTTTATGTCAGGTAAATAGTTTATCAAACATGCCTCAACACACAAAATGTGTGCCTTTAATACAATTTTTTTTTTTTTTTTTTTAAAGTCAGGGAACACACCCACATCGTGGAAAGTGCCAAACACAATAGATCTGTTGTTCCTTCCTTCCATGCGCTCCTTATCGTTCAGTGTCGTTTCCTAACCTTTTATAGACTATTTTCAGATCCCTCCATTCCAGGAAACTGCACATTTTGGGTTTGCGTGCCAGCACCATCTGAATGACCTCACGGGAGATCTTCTTCTTCTGTGTGTCAGACAGCGGCACGTACCATTTCTGAAGCCGCAGCTTCCCCTGCCTGCTAAAGAGCAGCATAAACTGCATCTGAAAAGAGGGACAAACAAAAAGAGTCTCAAACCTAGACATCGTGTTTGTGCATCATCATCATAATCAGATGTGCCTAGTCAAGCCAAAATAGTATTCAAAGAATTCCAACCATTCCGCATGGAAACGTTCATAGTCATGTCGGCTATTTCAAAAGTCAGTTCATATTTAAAATGACCAAACCGAAGCTTTGTCGTGTTTCGTGAATTACTTCTGTTTTTTTTTTGGAACAAAAGAGGAAGGATCGCGTTAGCAAGAAAGCTACAGCCGTTTAAATGTTAAATTTATAAACTATCCACTCTATTCAACCACAAAGAATTGCAACATCAAGTCCAAATAACCCAATAAAGTCCATAAATGCAAGAGATAAATTTTTGCTTTTACCTTTGAAGTTTATATTACACTCGATTCCGTGAGCATGGGCTTTGTGGCTGATGGCAGTAAACGCAGATGTGAGAGGAGTCCCGTTACATGGACACATCGCCCTTTTGCTTGATTATTGGAATGGTGTCCTCTGATTGGCTCAGTGACTCACCGATGACACTCTGTATTGGTCCAGACTCGAAAGGATGGGTGAAGCTCTGACTGAGACGGAGGTTTTTGTTATGCAGTGAAATTTATCATGGAAATCCGTGACTCTGTCATTGAAAAAAAAAAAAGTAGACATAAGATCCTATCTTAGATTCATTGTGCTGGTGATTTTTATAACGTTTAAAATAGATCCCTGTGACTTTTTGGAAACACTCTTAGCCAACCATTATTTTTGGTGGGCGTGAAAATTGTTATTAAATAAGTGTTTTGGGGTTTTTTTTTTTGCAGCGTTTTTTGCAACTGTTTCAGTCAATATAAAAGTGTAAAGTAAATTGCATTTTGTTGTCTGTATGAAAATATGGTTTAACCATTAGATGTCGCACTGGACTTGTGCACATAGACTGTATAAAACAGCCAATAGCATATCCTCCTGGGACCCAGGAATAGATTTTTGTCCTCTGTAGTGGTCATTATATTTTAGTGATTTTCTCTGACATTATACATGTCACAGTTTTAAGTCTGGATGTCCTGTAACATAGCAGAGATACCAAATTTTTAGAGGTTTGACTGAATTTTTAGAGAATATGACTGAAAATGAAAATTAGCACTCTTATGGAAATATGATAATATTTTGTAATTATCATTTAAAACGGGTTAATTTTAAGATTGTTTGTTATAAATCAACATCTCAGGAATACAGTCTTCAGTATCACTGACATGATCCTTCATAAATCATTCTAATATGCTGATTTGATAATCACTGTTGGAAACTGTTGAATAGCTTAATATTTTTTGGAGCCTTTTTTCAAGATTCATTGATAAAAAGAATAAAAAGAACACTGTTTATTTAAAATAGAAATATTTTGTAACAATACCGTTCAAAAGTTTGGGGTCAGTGATTTTATATCTATATAATATATACCTCCTTCCTAATATTGTGTTGGTCCCACTTTTGTTGCCAAAACAGCCCTGACCGGTCGAGCCATGGACCCCTGAAGGTGTGCTGCGGTATCTGGCAACAAGATGTTAGCAGCAGATCCTTTAAGTCCTGTAAGTTGTGAGGTTGGGCCTCCATGGATTGGATTTGTTTGTTCAGCACATCCCACAGATGCTCGATTGGATTGAGATCTGGGGAAATTGGAGGCCAAGTCAACACCTCAAACCATTTTTGCTTTGTGGCAGGGCGCATTATCCTGCTGAAAGAGGCCACAGCCACCAGGGAATACCGTTTCCAAGAAAGGGTGTTCATGGTCTGCAACAGTGCTTAGGTAGGTGGTACATGTCAAAGTAACATCAACATGGATGATGGACCCAAGGTTTCCCAGCAGAACATTGCCCAAAGCATCACACTGCCTTTGCCGGCTTGCCTTCTTCCCATAGTGCATCCTGGTGCCATGTGTTTCCCAGGTAAGTGACACACAAGCGCCCGGCCATCCACGTGATGTAAAAGACAACGTGATTCATCAGATCAGGCCACCTTCTTCCATTGCTCCATGGTCCAGTTCTGATGCTCACGTGCCCACTGTTGGTGCTTTCAGCGGTGGACAGGAGTCAGCATGGGCACCCTGACTGATCTGCAGCTATGCAGCCCCATACACAACAAACTGCGATGCACTGTGTATTCTGACACCTTTCTATCAGAACCAGCATTAACTTCTTGAGCAATTTGAGCTACAGTAGCTCGTCTGTTGGATTGGACAACACGGGCCAGCCTTCGCTCTCCATATGCATCAATGAGCCTGTCGCCAGTTCACCACTGTTCCTTCCTTGGACCACTAGAGACTGGGAACACCTCACAAGAGCTGCAGTTTTGGAGATGCTCTGACCCAGTCGTCTAGCCATCACAGTTTGGCTCTTGCTAAACTCACTCAAATCCTTACTCTTGCTTATTTTTCCTGCTTTTCATCAACTTTGAGGACAAAATGTTCACTTGCTGCCTAATATCCCACCCACTATGTATTACTATAGTAATGGCTGATGAAAATTTAGCTCTGCATCACAGAAATAAATTCTATTTTAAAATACATTAAAATAGAAAACCACTATTTAATTGTAATGATAAAGAAACATGTCAAAGGGTTGATATCGAACTTTGGCACTTTGATACACACTCCGAACCACTGATTCAAACCAATGCAGGCCTCACTGAGCCATCAGATTTGATCAAAAATAGCTTAATTTGTGTTCTGAAGATGATTGAAGGTCTTATGGGTTTGGATCGACATGAGGGTGAGTAATTAATGACAGAATTTTCATTTTGGGGGAACTAACCCTTTACATACTAGGCTAAATACATAATATGTATTATAACAAATGCCTGCAGAGGGCGCCAAAAGCCTGGTGATTGTTGTTACACATGATCAAATTTTTGGTTTTGGCCAAACAGCATTTAATTAAAAATATAATATTAATTTAAAAAGGAAAATAACAATATTTGGCCACTTCTTTATGACAGAAATGCTATAGCCAGTGTAATTTCTTGAATAAGAATATGTGGACATCAGAACATGCAAACTTAGAGCGAGGATTTAAACTTTTATTTATGTATTCTCCTGTGTAAGCGTAGATTTAAAAATGATGGCATTATGTTATGCTGTATTATGATTTATAAATGGTTTTAATAAATCGTGCACCTATAGAAAACTGTCTAATAATGCGGTTCATGGATTCGCGTCCGGAATGCTCCTCTTCTGGTATTGAAAGCCTTCAATTGAATGTATTGCGCATTAAAATAATTTAAATTATAATATGACTTATCCTATTGCATTTGTATCAAATCAGGCAGATGCATTGCTGGTGGTCAAATTATTTACGCGGTGTTACTATAAATCTCACCCTTCAATAGCCAAAACTTTCACATGTTTGCGAACATACATAGGCTACCTGAAAGAGATGCACGGGATTCATCTTGGGCTTTTCTTTTTCTTATCTCATCGCAAGACAGCTGTTGTCTTTTCCCGGGCATATTTGTTGCAACTTGTCAGCCAGCAAACATGAGGTGGGGCGGCGCGCGCATGCAGAGACCTGTACTGAATGAATGGCGTGTCGCGTGCATTAAATAAATTTTTATTTTCTATTTATGTTAATGTCAATATTAATATAGAATGAAGGGTTGAAAGTAGGAGTTGATGCCCTACGCAAACTGCGTACTCTGCGTTTAGGGAATTTGACAGGGTAGGTGTTCGCAAACAGGAATATATATATATATATATATATATATATATATATATATATATATATATATATATATATATATATATATATTCATTTATTAAAAAAAAAACAAAAAAAAAAAACAGCACCTAAGAAAAAAGGGCACTATCTCTCGAGGAAGAAAAAGTAGAAGGTGCTCACTGAGGAGCTGGCCATCATAGACTCTGCTGCAGTGAGTAGGCCTACCACATGGGGAAAAAGGGCAGGTGCTCAAGCCCCCTTTGATGTGTGCACGTGCCTGCTTGCCCTGGGAGGCGATGTTAAACTCAGCATGCAAAAACGCTATATAGAGCAGATCCTGCTGACACCCTGAATGATCTCAAGGTAAAAGTCAAAGGGTCACACTTGTGCAGCATCTGCTGCTTGGCTGCATTTCCCAACAATTATATTCTTTCTATCTATTGAATGGCAACTTGCCTCAGCAGCATCACCTCTCACTGGTCAAGGTCATAGGTCAAGGTATGCAAATGCAAACGTGACAAATGAGGGGGTTGAGCATCTGGACCGATGCACAGATCCATAATATTGCATATGAAATTAGAGTCTGTTTCCCTCGATTTATAATTGTGAGCACGATTTAAATTAGCCTTTTTATTTATCCAACGATAACTATAGCGATAAAAATATTGATTCTATTCTATTGCATTTACACGGCTTTAACCAGTCCTCAAAATGCCATGTTTCGAGTGAATAAGTTAGCCATAGTGTATGGAAGCCCGTTTCTGCCACAAAAAAAAAAAAAAAAAAAACTCCACAAAAAAAAAAAAAGCCACACAAAAAATTTTTTATCAAGCAATTGCGACTTTTTATTCCAGAATTCGGACTTTTTAACTCGCAATTGCGTGTTTATATCTCACAATTGCGAGTTATAAAGTCAGAATTCTGAGATATAAAGTCGCAATTGCGTGATATAAAGTCAGAATTCTGAGATAAAAAGTCGCAATTGCGTGATAAAAAGTCAGAATTCTGAGATATAAAGTCGCAATTGCGTGATAAAAAGTCAGAATTCTGAGATATAAAGTCGCAATTGCGTGATAAAAAGTCAGAATTCTGAGATAAAAAGTCGCAATTGCGTGATAAAAGTCAGAATTCTGAGATATAAAGTCGCAATTGCGTGATAAAAAGTCAGAATTCTGAGATAAAAAGTCGCAATTGCGTGATAAAAAGTCAGAATTCTGAGATATAAAGTCGCAATTGCGTGATAAAAAGTCAGAATTCTGAGATAAAAAGTCACAATTGCGTGATAAAAAGTCAGAATTCTGAGATAAAAAGTCGCAATTGCATGATAAAAAGTCAGAATTCTCTGTCCCTCCTCGATGGGTTTAAAGGAGGGACAGTATGGTGGGAGGTATTGGAGTGAAAATTGTGGATGCTTATGAAACCAGTTTTGGACCAGAGCAGATAGGTGGAAATTTACATTGTCCCATATGACAATGTATCTCATCTGCTCTGCATCCATTTGGTCTCTGTCTAAAATGTGAATATGTGGGCCCTGTTGTAAGGGCCTAAGTTGGCATGTTGGTGGAGGACCACATTCTGTGTGATTGCAACATATATTGTAATGTTAACACCACGTTGTCCCGGGACATTCAAAATGATGTTTCTCCCTCTCCCTCTTACTGCAACATTGCCTTCCATTTTGTTGAAGACACATAAACTCACCTTTTGCCTTTTTTTAGTACTTGCACATGATTGTTGAGTTTACAGTTAAGCACCTGAGTGTCTGAACACCTGATGGCTGTGTTTGATCAATTGGTTTATAGGGGTGGTATTTTGGAAAGCAGTGTCTTGAAATGCAAAGAAGTGACATTATGTTAGATTTCTGTGTCTAATGTAGAGAAGTGTGTTTAGTGTTGTGCAAAACAATGTGTGTAGTGGTTTGCAAAATGTGTGAGGCTGAGAATGTGCTTACAGTTGTGCAGATCTGAGCTGAGGTTTTGCTCCTGAAGTGTAGAGTTTCAGTAACTGTGTGTTATTTTTAATTTCAGTGTGTAAGCAATCGTAAAAAACTGTAAATGAGGTCAGGCAACTGAGAACTTTGTTCAGCCAATGAGTTTTAGTGTTTTAGCAATTGAGAAAAACTGTAAGAAACCATAAAAAACTGCAACACCAGTGACAAAAAAAAATACATGCAGTCTTTAAATAAATGCACACAAAAATCATTAAGCTGCCATTTATGTGTATTCATAAAGTCAAAGGGTAATCCAATAATGTGGTCTAAGTTTAAATGTTAGAAAAAGAAATACATTTTAAGACATCTTGCCACACCAAAAGTGGACGTTTCTGTAGAATGACCCTGCTGCTGAATCCAGTGCGTTCACAGCGCCCTCTACTGTCCGAAAACAGATGATTATGATACAATTAGGAACGACAGTTTCAATTCACAAGTGGTAGGCTACATTTTCAATACTGTTAGTGCGAATCTCCAAACAGATAATCATAAATTCAGTTTTTCAACATTTTTAAGCACAGGCTACTGTCATTTGACTAAGTACAATAGGCCTACACAAAATCACGCTTTTTCACCACACCCAAAAGCTTTAATTTACTATCAACAAAGCTTTGTTTTATGTTCAGCATATAAAGCTCGCTGAATAAATAGACACACAAAAGTCTGAGTCTCTCTGTATCGCTCAGGCTGCACTGCAGTGTCTATTCACAGGCGCGATCCCGCTACTGATCGGCACGGGGGTTTTGACCTGCTCCGTCTCCGACCTGGGCCGGTTCACCCCTCCTTAGATGACCTGGTGGTCCCGGGCTCCCCCAGGAGCACCATATCGATACCGAACTTAGTGCGGACACCCGATCGACATAGTCCACTGCAGCCCAGAAGCCCTGAGCTCAAGCGATCCTCCAGCCTCAGCCTCCCAGTAGCTTGGATTACAGGCGCGCGCCACTGCACCCGGCGAGAGCTGCGAGAATCAGCGCTGCTACTGAATCTAGTGCGCTCACAGCGACCTCTAGTGTGTGAAAACAGATGTTTAGGTTCACAATGAGGCAGGGTGAATGATAGCTTGTGGGGGCTAATTTTCACAAGAGGTACATTTTCAATACTGTTAGTCCAAATCTCCAAACAGATAAGCACACGCACACTTTTTCACCACACCTAAAATTTTCATTTAGAGACTTTTCATTTAGTTTTTTTTTTCAACTGCTTACACACATTTTCAAAACTTTACACACAAACCCAAGAATTGCACACATAAAATGCAAAATGGCTCACATCTCTTGCAAAATGAAGCACTGCATTTAAAATATCACAAACACATCTCAAAAGCAAACATTTGTCTTATGTTGCAAACACACACAGTTATTTAAAACCTAAAGCTCTTCTTTCATGAGCTCATATGTACACAAGTCTGTAAGTAATTGGCAGAGAGATGTTGAAAAATTCAGGGTGAACATGAAAGCAAGTTTAAAACTAAACTATTTGTTTTTTACTGTAAGCATTTGTGGTTGTGAAAGCAGCATTAAACAATGCGAAAGAAAAGAAATACTTCAACCATGTGTAGTTGAAACAATGGTTGTGTTTGAAAAAGGTAATCAACATACTTCCTGATAGATTTTACTTAGAGAATTGTGTGTTGTGTTTTGCAAAAAGTGTTTTATGAAATTAAAAAAAAAAACTGAGTCAAAGGCCAAGAATTAGTGTGTGGTTTTGCAGATTTGGTGTGTGGTTCTGCTGTTTGAGTGTCAGGTTTCAGAAATTGTGTGACAAGTAAGAATTTAGTGTGTAAGCAGTTGAAAAAAACTGTAAATAACCAAACTTTAACAAGATAAGGGCAGATCCCTCGAGCGCAGCTGATGATGCTGTAAAGTGACAATCAAGGGATCAAAAACATTCCAATATACAAATAACATTTCTTTCGATTCTTCCATCCTCATTTTCTTTCCTTGCATCCTCACATCCTACGGGGGTGAAGCTGAGACGCGAGGAAAGGAAGCAAGGAAAGGAAACGAGGATGCACAAATAAGAAATGAAAGCACCCCAGGACCTCAAATGTGTGTTAGATAAGAGAGAGACATCAAAAATGTGCAGAGTTGGGGGTAGGCTATTCCAGTTCCAATTTACGAAAACGAATTATTCAGCACTGATGAGCTCATCCAAATTCATTATGAAATGCAAGACAAAAATTATTTCTGAGATGAAGTCATTATGTTTTCTTTTGTTTTGTTGTAAATTTATCACTTAATGCTAAACCACTGGGAGACAGATGGTTGTTAAAGACAACAGGATTTTTATTTTGGGTGAACTGTCCCTTTAATGATCAAAATAGCAGTTTGAGACTGTATATAGGGCCTTTATTCAGTACATTATAACTAAATTTTGTGAGAGAAAACATTGCAATGTCATACATGAAAGCACTTCATCTCAAACACATATTATACACTGTTACATTTACTGATGATACAGCAAAATTAATGAATAAAATCATATCATGTCTTTTTTCATAAAAAAGAAAGTTGTTGACATATTTCCAGAGAACATGTTATAAATCAAAAGTGTTTTAAAAAAGTTTTAAAAGTTAGCTTATATTTACACACACCCATATCAAAATAAACAACTGATATTACAAATTAGAAATATTCTGACAAAAACTAATTTATACCGTATCTTGTGTTACAGTGACAAACCATCCATCTTTTTTCTTTTCCAAAAGGCAAATTAAAATATCCAAAGTCTATAACAAACTACCCTTTATATTAACTTTTAGACTGTATAGCATTAAAAAAAAAACATTTAGAACAAGAAAACCCATGTTAAATCTATTTATTTTTTGTTTTTATTAAAGAACAACAAAACATGAGCACATGGTATCCATGATTCATATAGAGGAATAGAATGGGGGTTACAGTTACAGTTTTTTACGATTGCTTACACACTAAAATTAAAAATAACACACAGTTAGTGAAACTCTACACTCAAGGAGCAAAACCTCAGCTCAGATCTGCACAACTGTAAGCACATTCTCAGCCTCACACTTTTTGCAAAACACTACACACATTGTTTTGCACAACACTAAACACACTTCTCTACATTAGACACAGAAATCTAACATAATGACACTTCTTTGCCATTTCAAGACAATATCCAAAATACCACCCCTATAAACCAGTTGACCTAACATGGCTTGTCAGGTGTTCAGACACTCAGGTGCTTAACTGTAAACTCAACAATCAGGTGCAAGTACTATAAAAAGGCAAAAGGTGAGTTTATGTGTCTTCAACAAAATGGAAGGCAATGTTGCAGTAAGAGGGAGAGGGAGAAACATCATTGGCCACAGAGCCATTTTGAATGTCCCGGGACAACGTGGTAACATCACAATATATGTTGCAATCACACAGAATGGGGTCCTCCACCAGCATGCCAACTTAGTCCCTTACAACACGGCCCACATATTCACATTTTAGACAGACTACACAAAATCGTCACAGCAGAAGACCAAATGGATGCAGAGCAGATGAGATACACTGGCATATGGGACAATGTAAATTTCTAACTATCTGCTCCTGTCCAAAACTGGTTTCATTAGCGTCCACAATTTTCACTCCAATACCTCCCACCATACTGTCCCTTCCTTAAACCAATTGAGGAGATTTTTTTCTTTTGTTTTAGTTTTTTTGGCATGGCAGTGGAAGGTTTACAATCTCCAGCCCTATGTCAGGATATGCCTCATTCAAGAGAAGGTCTGACCTAATTGATGCAGGTCTGTGCAAGGATGGATTCGCCTTTCAAGAAGATTCTTCACTCACTGTCTGAGGACATCGCCTGTGATGTGGATGAAGTGCTATGGCCAGATCCAGCTAGGCCAGAGATGATGCTTAGGTGTTTTTTCTATTTATTTATTTATTTATTTTATTTTTTTTTTACAGTTTTTGCCCGTTGCTTGAACACTATAGACCCATGCTTAGACTAAAGTAACACAACTTGAAGCTTTTGTTACCATACCTCAAACACATGTACCCATACCTTAAACAAAAGCGCTGCTTTGCACTCTAGTTGCAATTCTGCAACACACTTACTCCTTTATGCAACACACTTGGTCCTGCATACTACACTCTATTTCATACATAAGACACTTTGTTCAAAAATGAAATCTCAGGGTGCCATTTGGAAAACACATGTATCCAAAATACAAAACACATTGGGTAATTGCAACCACTCAAATACACACCTCAAAACACTTACTGACAAAACTGAACACCAATCAGCCAGCTACAAAAAGGCCTCAGTTAAGCCATTTTGAGAATTTTGCAAGCAAGGACAGCAAGAGGTGGAGGCAGAGGAAGACAAAGAGAGAGAGGAGTAGGACATGGTCAAAGAGGCTATGCACAGAACAATATTTCAGATGATATTAGAGCAATGGTGGTGGATCATGTGGCCAGACCCAAACAGATGGCAGGATCTATAATCCCACCCACGCACAATTGGCCTGTTTTTCTGTATTTACAGTAGTGTATTTAGTTTTATTTTTGTATTATTTTTGCGTTACTGCATTTACTTTACTGTACTGTATAGTACTGTGATGTGCAGTATTGAGTTGATGTCATCTGTAACCTTTCAGTACTTTCATTTTTGGTTGTTGTGAAAACCTTTGTTGGAAAAAAAAACAGAACAAAAACTGTAAGTGTTGCATTGAGCTTCACAGAATGCTAACTGATGAACTGAATAAAAACAGTGAAAATTAAAGACTGCAGTGTTTTATAAAAAGTAGACTAGTGTGTTCCCCCTGATCTGAAAGTGTATGCATATGATGAGAGTGTGTGTCATTTTGTCATCAGAGTTACATATTGACAAAGGAATGTTAGGTTTTGATAGCAGAGTTTAGGTTTTGATAGCAGAGTTTCAATTTGACAGAGATGTGAATGGTATATTTCCCAGTGTTGTGTCATGTTTACTTGTGTGTAGAGTTTTGGCACAATGAGCGAAGTTTTGCAAAATGTGTTCAAGCAACGGGCAAAAACTGTAATCATGCTTTTGTTTTGTCTCCACAAATGTTTTGGATTGTGTAATATATTGTATTTAGAATATGTTCTGATTTTCAGTGCAAAATGAAAGCTTTGGAAAGGCATTGATGTATTGAATGATTTTACAATGTGGTGAGAAATAAATATTGTCATCAATGTGCAGTACTGACCTTGTGTGTGTGCGTGTGTGTGTGTGTGTGTGTGTGTGTGTGTTTTGTCAATAAATTCATGTACTTCACTCTAACAATATCTAAAAAATTCAAACCCACACTACATCATTAGAAAAGTATAAAACTTACAAGTGTTTAAGAGCACAGCAGTGTGTAAATGAATCAAACAGAATCAGAATGTATGAACCATGTGTGTTCTATACGGTGTCAAAGTTGGGTTTTGTTAAATTAATGTAAAGTTTTGAATGAAGTGTTTCATTTTGCAAAAGAACTGAGTGTTTTGACAAAATGAGCCTTGCTTTTAAAATTGTGCTTAAGCAAGCGTAAAAACTGTAATAAACCTAAACAACAAACAGTAAAAAGTAAACAAAAGTAAAGATATTGCAAAACCCTTTTATGCCACACTAGAGGTCGCTGTGAGCGCACTAGATTCAGTAGCAGCGCTGATTCTCGCAGCTCTCGCCGGGTGCAGTGGCGCGCGCCTGTAATCCAAGCTACTGGGAGGCTGAGGCTGGAGGATCGCTTGAGCTCAGGGCTTCTGGGCTGCAGTGGACTATGTCGATCGGGTGTCCGCACTAAGTTCGGTATCGATATGGTGTTCCTGGGGGAGCCCGGGACCACCAGGTCGTCTAAGGAGGGGTGAACCGGCCCAGGTCGGAGACGGAGCAGGTCAAAGCCCCCGTGCCGATCAGTAGTGGGATCGCGCCTGTGAATAGACACTGCAGTGCAGCCTGAGCGATACAGAGAGACTCAGTCTTTTCAGCAGCAACATAAAGAAGCACAAAAGAAAGGGCTATTGTCCAATTTAAGTTTGATAAATTATATGCTGTGTCTACTCTGTAAAATAAATTACAACAATTATAACGTTGTTTTTAATTATAGTGTTTTTACAAATGTAAAAATGTCAATACTTTGCAAACATAATAAGCATAACCAACTGCAAATATATAGGCTATAGAAATAGTGAATGATTCAAAGGTTAACATTAAGATCAGATGGATTAAAAATTGTCAGATTTATTGAGATGAATGAAATACTCTTGGTGTGCATTATGAAAGGCATTAGATGAAGGTTATTTCTAGATGCAAATTAAGACTATATGTGGTTAAAAAGTTATTGTGTGATTTTGTCTATTGTGCTAAATCAACTTGCATGAATTTAAAAAAAATAATAAAATAAAATAAAGCATTTTTGGAAGAAAATGTAGCTTTCCACACGATAGCAACCAATTGCAAAACGAATTTATGTCACACTAGAGGTCGCTGTGAGCGCACTAGATTCAGTAGCAGCGCTGATTCTCGCAGCTCTCGCCGGGTGCAGTGGCGCGCGCCTATAATCCAAACTACTGGGAGTCTGAGGCTGGAGGATCGCTTGAGCTCAGGGCTTCTGGGCTGCAGTGGACTATGTCGATCGGGTGTCCGCACTAAGTTTGGTATCGATATGGTGCTCCTGGGGGAGCCCGGGACCCACCAGGTCGTCTAAGGAGGGGTGAACCGGCCCAGGTCGGAGACGGAGCAGGTCAAAGTCCCCGTGCCGATCAGTAGTGGGATCGCGCCTGTGAATAGACACTGCAGTGCAGCCTGAACGATACAGAGAGACTCAGTCTTTTGCGTGTAAATTTATTCAGCGAGCTTTATGAGCTGAACATAAAAGCATTGTTGATAGTAAATTAAAGCTTTTTAGGTGTGGTGAAAAAGCGTGATTTTGTGTAGGCCTATTGTACTTAGTCAAATGACAGTAGCCTATGCTTAAAATGTTGAAAAACTGAATGTATGATTATCTGTTTGGAGATTCGCACTAACAGTATTGAAAATGTAGCCTACCACTTGTGAATTGAAACTGTCGTTCCTAATTGTATCATAATCATCTGTTTTCGGACAGTAGAGGGCGCTGTGAACGCACTGGATTCAGCAGCAGGGTCATTCTACAGAAACGTCCACTTTTGGTGTGGCAAGATGTCTTAAAATGTATTTCTTTTTCTAACATTTAAACTTAGACCACATTATTTGATTACCATTTGACTTTATGAATACACATAAATGACAGCTTAATGATTTTTGTGTGCATTTATTTAAAGACCGCATGTGCCATTTTTTTGTCACTTGTGTTAAAGCTACAGTCCGCGATTTTTCCTCTTTGTCGCCATCACTTGTTTGAAACCTGCAATTGCAGTCATATGCGGAACAGTTATCTGTACGTGCGTTGTGCCTCGGCACAGCTCATCAGCGCGGATGAATCTAATGTTTGCTGTCAGTCACCGCCGGTGTGGATACTGTACTTCAGAATCACAGATTCTACGTCTTGAATGTATGACCAAAATAAGAATTTTCACTGGAAAATATCATCTGAACAAGTAAGTAACATGTCTGCCACTTTTGTTCTGACCAACTGAGGAAAAAAGCATTAGGCCTACAATAAATTGCGCTGCCAATGGTGATTAAATCTAACGATCTGATGATTGTCATTTGGATCTTTCTGGATTACAATCCGCCATCAAAATTGTTAGTTTAATTATTTCAGCTGCTGTGAGAAAAGGCTATAAATGATCCACTACAAGCAGCATCCTGATGTGATAAAACTGATGAGATTTTTGATAATGATAATACACTGTAAAAAAAATCCCAGTAAAATTTACGGTAAAAAACCGGCAGCTGTGGTTGCCAGAACTTTACCGTAAAAAATACAGTAGCAACGTAAAAAAAAAAATCTGTTAAATTTACGGTAAAATAACGTATTTCATTAACTGATAAACTGTACTAATATCTGTTTTGTACCTTTATAATACACTGACAGTCACCAAACACAGTGGTGATAAGAGTAACATGATGAATCAAAGTTCATCACAAACAGCTTTTCCACAAGCTGAGGACAAAACTAATATATAGAAGGTGCACACAGTGTCATTCACATACACACTAAACACCATCATGGTAACATGCATGAAATTTTAAAAATGCAATAAACATTAATTTAACAACATTAGATGTAACATAAAACCTTAATGTACATAACTGATTAGAAAAAAATGAGAAAAACTAAGAAGAAACAGAGTTATTTCAACGAAAATATATCAAATGTGAAGTGTCACGCAGGGAATTGTGGGAATGTCAGTTTACGGTTTTTCACTGTAAATTGTACAATGAATTATTATTTTTCACTTTCAAAAACTGTGAATTTAACAGTATTTTACTGTAAAATTAATGAATTAAATGTACCGTTAGATCTATTACAGTTATTCACCGTATATAGTACGGAAACTTTCTGTAAACCAATTGACAGTTTTTCACCGCAGCATTTTTACAGTCTTTTACTGTTAAAATCACGGTCATTTTTTACAGAGTACCAGTGACACTACTCCAGGGGACCACTACTATCATTATATATTTTATAATATTTATTCGCATTTTGTTTTTTAATGTAATTTACATCATATATGTGATAGTTATGTATACATTATTAGTATTATTATTAGTATTTGAAAAGGTAGAAAAACCTGTTTCTGACCTCAAAATAAAGTACTTTCCCTCTGAACATGACTGTGGGGATGAGCACTTCTGTGGTGCTTGAAATTCTATTTAATTAATTAAAAAACAAATTTTGCCACATTGATGGCCCAAGCAGGGTTGGGCAGAAATACATCAAAATTGTAAAATAAAATACCATACCTTAATTTTAAGTGTATCAAATTAAACTACAAAATACAGCAGCCACACCATGTATCAAAATAAACTGTATTTTGTATTTTAAAAATACTGAAAAATATACTTTTACAAGGAGCATGAAATTTCTTTGCTAACCATCCCTCAATTGGCCTATTTGTTCAATTCCTTCACCATTACACTGACTCAGTTGATTAAATAAACAATGTTTGATAGCAACAGATTTTCTCTGCCCGAATCATGCAATAAATCTGATGTATGCTGCCAGTTAAAGGCACAATATGTATATATGTATAGATTAAAATATCCAAAAAACATAGAACAGTGTTATATATTTTGTTGACTTGTGTACTTACATTATCCCAAATGTTTCCAAGAATGTTAGAATCCAGAGAAATAAGCAATTTTTACCAGGACACGGACTGTGTCCATGTGTCCCATCAATGACACCACACCCTTGATTTCAGGTTTTATTTTGTCGAAACCATGGAAACACCAAAGACGCTTTAGTATATTATGTGTTTTATAGCTGTGAACAGCCTAATCAAAGGTAGCCAAGCTAGTCATTGCACAAAATTACAATCCGAATCACAATTCGTTATCGATTAACTTGCAGTTAGTGAAGACGGGATCTCGTTGAATGACACACAACAGAAGCGCTCTCTCGTGTGCACGCGATCAGATCTTCTTGGCCTGAATAGTCAAATACACGCACACACAGATGTCAAAATGTCCATCGTGTGGAGTATCTCATGTGAATACAGCCGGTTATGGCTTAAGAGTAGGTAAACAGGTTGGTAAAAACTGGATATGTGTCAGTATCAGTGGTGTAATGTAACAAAGTAATAATACTTTGTTACAGTACTTAAGTATTTTTTGGGAGAATCTGTAGGCTACTTTACTTGAGTTTTTATATTTCTGTCAACTTTTACTTTTACTCCACTACATTTCCTTAATAAAATGTATACTTTTACTCCGATACATTTTCCCAAAGCATTTTCGTTACTTACTACAAAATAAAGTCGGAAGTAAACAGACTGCAAGCAAGCATGTGCAATCAAGTGCTCGCACAACCGCGGTTTCATTTTCTGGGTTGCGTCCATTGCCGGAGCGGCTGAGAAGTGTGCGCTGTCATTATACTGTACAAGAGCGGCCTCTAGAGGTGAAATAAAAACTAACACTGATGCCTTGTAGAGTTTGTTTTGACACGTGAGGCTGAGCACTGCACTGGGGGACACTTCAAAAATAGATTTAAAACATAGACAACAAAATGGTATGTTAGTGTACACTACAGTACATGTTTTCATATCATTATAAAGTAAATCGTTTGTTGACAAGATGCTGCATTAGTGGAAAACAGTAGTATTTTTTCCGTCGAGGATGCTGTCCGTGAAAGTCCGTGGCCGCTGGAGATGCCACCTGAAGTGCAGAAATTAATTTCTGTATTAACTGAATATATTCATGTGCATTTCAAAGCAATAGATAATACTGCAGTTTTATTTTATCAAAGCATGTGATTTACTATTTTCGTTGGCACTGAAACTGATATTGACACTTATTACTGGATATGTAGCCTAAATAAACACATGCAACAATTTCAGCTTTCTCTTATGTAGTGGAGCGTCAGAACGTTATTAACAAAATTTGTGATAAATGCATACAGATGATAGTATATAATGTTATTTTGATGAAATGTAGTTTTAAAATTAAAAAACAATATTGCATCTAATTATATTGGCCAGTGGCAGGTGCTGCCGAATAAAGTCCCTGGCTGCTCTAGATGCCAATGCTGCGGCTGTTGGAGATGCCGCTGTAGGGAGAGCTGCTGAAGAAGTCCCTGGCTGCTGTGCTGCGTTCCATTCGACAGGGTCCCTACGCAGTGTTCACTGCTCCCTACTCCCTGAGCACGGTATATCAGTCGAAGTGGACTTCGCTGACAATAATCGCTCATTTGGAATGTCTTGCAAACGTCATTAAAGAAAGTCAACGATGGTGTCGCGCAGATTATGATATAACATAAATAAATAAATAGATATTATAATTTACTTTTGAATTTTAAATTTACTCTTAACAGATTTGAAGCTTTAACTGTCATGCCATATGAAAATAAATTCTTGGTTAACTGTATAAATGTATTCTTAATCCATGGTTTGGGTCATATCTTGTGTGCTTCTTTTTCAAAATGACAGAGCCTCAGCTGCTTTTCAACATTTACTTTGTCATGCCTATTCATACAATAAAATATGCAAATATTATTAAATCTCCCTCTTGCTCATTCTCTCTCCTCGACCTTCATACGCCCCCTAATGCTGACTGGTTAGACGTTTGTTGTTGGTATTGTTGTTGGACTAACTTCCAAACAGTGTAAATACTACCGAGTCCCCCTTTATTTCCTAATCTTTGAGTCATTTGCTATTTCTATATATATTTGCAGCTGGCTATATGCTTATCCTGTTTGCAAAGTATTGACATCTAAATTACATTTGTGAAACACTATAATTAAAAATAATGAATTGTGGTAATTTATTACAAAGTAGTCACAGTATGTATATCATTAATCAAACTTAAATTGGACTGTGGAGCTTTATTTTACTGCTTATAATAACTGCACACAAAAGACTGAGTCTCTCTGTATCGCTCAGGCTGCACTGCAGTGTCTATTCACAGGCGCGATCCCGCTACTGATCGGCACGGGGGCTTTGACCTGCTCCGTCTCCGACCTGGGCCGGTTCACCCCTCCTTAGACGACCTGGTGGTCCCGGGCTCCCCCAGGAGCACCATATCGATACCGAACTTAGTGCGGACACCCGATCGACATAGTCCACTGCAGCCCAGAACCCCTGAGCTCAAGCGATCCTCCAGCCTCAGACTCCCAGTAGCTTGGATTACAGGCGCGCGCCACTGCACCCGGCGAGAGCTGCGAGAATCAGCGCTGCTACTGAATCTAGTGCGCTCACAGCGACCTCTAGTGTGATATAAATTCGTTCTGCTATTGGTTGCTATCGTGTGGAAAGCTACATTTTCTTCCAAAAATGCTTCTTTTTTATTATTATTTTTTTAAAATTCATGCAAGTTGATTTAGCACAATAGACAAAATCACACAATAAATTTTTAACCACATATAGTCTTAATTTGCATCTAGAAATAACCTTCATCTAATGCCTTTCATAATGCACACCAAGAGTATTTCATTCATCTCAATAAATCTGACAATTTTTAATCCATCTGATCTTAATGTTAACCTTTGAATCATTCACTATTTCTATAGCCTATATTTGCAGTTGGTTATGCTTATTATGTTTGCAAAGTATTGACATTTTTACATTTGTGAAACACTATAATTAAAAAACGTTATAATTGTTGTAATTTATTTTACAGAGTAGTCACAGCATATAATTTATCAAACTTAAACTGGACAATAGCCCTTTCTTTTGTGCTTCTTTATGTTGCTGCTGAAAAGACTGAGTCTCTCTGTATTGCTCAGGCTGCACTGCAGTGTCTATTCACAGGCGCGATCCCACTACTGATCGGCACGGGGGCTTTGACCTGCTCCGTCTCCGACCTGGGCCGGTTCATCCCTCCTTAGATGACCTGGTGGTCCCGAGCTCCCCCAGGAACACCATATCGATACCGAACTTAGTGCGGACACCCGATCGACATAGTCCACTGCAGCCCAGAAGCCCTGAGCTCAAGCGATCCTCCAGCCTCAGACTCCCAGTAGCTTGGATTATAGGCGCGCGCCACTGCACCCGGCGAGAGCTGCGAGAATCAGCGCTGCTACTGAATCTAGTGTGGCATAAAAGGGTTTTGCAATATCTTTACTTTTGTTTACTTTTTACTGTTTGTTGTTTAGGTTTATTACAGTTTTTACGCTTGCTTAAGCACAATTTTAAAAGCAAGGCTCATTTTGACAAAACACTACGCACAATTCACAGATCCACTCACACAAATTGCACAGAACACCTCAGTTCTTTTCCAAAATGAAACACTTCATTCAAAACTTTACATTAATTTAACAAAACCCAACTTTGACACCGTATAGAACACACATGGTTCATATATTCTGATTCTGTTTGATTCATTTACACACTGCTGTGCTTAATCTTAAACACTTGTAAGTTTTATACTTTTCTAATGATGTAGTCTGGGTTTGAATTTTTTAGATATTGTTAGAGTGAAGTACATGAATTTATTGACAAAATACACACACACACACACACACACACACACACACACACACACACACACACACACACACACACACACACACACACAAGGTCAGTACTGCACATTGATGACAAAAACTGAAAATCAGAACATATTCTAAATACAATATAGTACACAATCCAAAACATTTGTGGAGACAAAACAAAAGCATGATTAAAAAAAAAAAATAGAAAAAACACCTAAGCATCATCTCTGGCCTAGCTGGATCTGGCCATAGCACTGTAACATATATTGTGATGTTACCACGTTGTCCCGGGACATTCAAAATGGCTCTGTGGCCAATGATGTTTCTCCCTCTCCCTCTTACTGCAACATTGCCTTCCATTTTGTTGAAGACACATAAACTCACCTTTTGCCTTTTTATAGTACTTGCACCTGATTGTTGAGTTTACAGTTAAGCACCTGAGTGTCTGAACACCTGACAAGCCATGTTAGGTCAACTGGTTTATAGGGGTGGTATTTTGGATATTGTCTTGAAATGGCAAAGAAGTGTCATTATGTTAGATTTCTGTCTAATGTAGAGAAGTGTGTTTAGTGTTGTGCAAAACAATGTGTGTAGTGTGTTGCAAAAAGTGTGAGGCTGAGAATGTGCTTACAGTTGTGCAGATCTGAGCTGAGGTTTTGCTCCTTGAGTGTAGAGTTTCACTAACTGTGTGTTATTTTTAATTTTAGTGTGTAAGCAATCATAAAAAAACTGTTTTTTTCAACTGCTTACACACTAAATTCTTACTTGTCACACAGTTTCTGAAACCTGACACTCAAACAGCAGAACCACACACCAAATCTGCAAAACCACACACTAATTCTGGGCCTTTGACTCAGTTTTCAATTTCATAAAACACTTTTTGCAAAACACAACACAAAATTCTCTGAGTAACACACTAAAATCTAACAGGAAGTATCTTGATTTCCTTTTTCAAACATAACCATTGTTTCTGTCCAACTACACATGGTTGAAGTATTTCTTTTCTTTCGCATTGTGTAATGCTGCTTTCACAACCACAAATGCTTACAGTAAAAAACAAATAGTTTGGTTTAAATCTAGCTTTCATGTTTACAGAGAATTTTTCAACATCTCAACGTAAGACAAATGTTTGCTTTTGAGATGTGTTTGTGATATTTTAAATGCAGTGCTTCATTTTGCAAGAGATGTGAGTCATTTTGCATTTTATGTGTGCAATTCTTGGGTTTGTGTGTAAAGTTTTGAAAATGTGTGTAAGCAGTTGAGTTAAATGAAAAGTGTCTAAATGAAAATTTTAGGTGTGGTGAACAAGTGTGCTTGTGTAGCCTATCTGTTTGGAGATTTGGACTAACAGTATTGAAAATGTCCCACTTGTGAAAATACAACCCTTTTATGCCACACTAGAGGTCGCTGTGAGCGCACTAGATTCAGTAGCAGCGCTGATTCTCGCAGCTCTCGCCGGGTGCAGTGGCGCGCGCCTGTAATCCAAGCTACTGGGAGGCTGAGGCTGGAGGATCGCTTGAGCTCAGGGCTTCTGGGCTGCAGTGGACTATGTCGATCGGGTGTCCGCACTAAGTTCGGTATCGATATGGTGTTCCTGGGGGAGCCCGGGACCACCAGGTCGTCTAAGGAGGGGTGAACCGGCCCAGGTCGGAGACGGAGCAGGTCAAAGCCCCCGTGCCGATCAGTAGTGGGATCGCGCCTGTGAATAGACACTGCAGTGCAGCCTGAGCGATACAGAGAGACTCAGTCTTTTGTGTGCACAATTATGTGAGCTTTATAAACTGCATAAAACCAAGCATTGTTGATTGTAAATTAAATGGTCATATATTTACTGGTGGTTTAGGCTAAACCAGGGGAAATCATTATGTTTGGTTATTACGGTGGCCAAGAGAGCTCAACGCGCTGCAAATGAAGAAAACACATGCAAATAGAAAAAACACCAGCAAGTAAAGAAAACATCTTCATCAGTTCGACAACACATGCGCTGCAAAAGTCCACAACACATACAAATAGACAAACGCGCTGCAAATAGCACATACCTGGCCCAGCGATCTCAAGCCCTTCTGCGATGATCTGAATGATGATGATGATGATTAGGCTACTTTTAGAATTAAATTAATAATTTAATTTGCCCCGCAATAATTTATGCGCATCATGCATAACCGACGCGCTGTGATAAGATTAGCTAACTCCTCATTAAAAAAAACAAAAAACAACTTGTAACACCTATCTCTTCTCATTTTTTAATACGTATGGGCCACAAGAGAAATTCAGAAATAAATTAAGGTTAAATAGTGTTATCAGAACATAGAGTAGAGCTCTCATCGCTGAGTTTTCACTTTCTGCTCTGTGAGCGCACTAGATTCAGTAGCAGCGCTGATTCTCGCAGCTCTCGCCGGGTGCAGTGGCGCGCGCCTGTAATCCAAGCTACTGGGAGGCTGAGGCTGGAGGATCGCTTGAGCTCAGGGCTTCTGGGCTGCAGTGGACTATGTCGATCGGGTGTCCGCGCTAAGTTCGGTATCGATATGGTGCTCCTGGGGGAGCCCGGGACCACCAGGTCATCTAAGGAGGGATGAACCGGCCCAGGTCGGAGACGGAGCAGGTCAAAGCCCCCGTGCCGATCAGTAGTGGGATCGCGCCTGTGAATAGGCACTGCAGTGCAGCCTGAGCGATACAGAGAGACTCAGACTTTTGTGTGCAGTTATTGGGTATATAAGCAATAAAATAAAGCTCCACAGTCCAATTTAGTCCACAGGCTTTCCTGTAGCTCAGTGGTTAGAGCATGGCACTAGCAATGTCAAGGTCATGGGTTTGATCCCAGGGATTGCACATACTCATATACAAATGTATAGTATAATGCAATCTAAGTTGCTTTGTATAAAAGCGTCTGCCTAATGTGTAAATGTAAATTTAAGTTTGTTTAATGATATACATACTGTGACTACTTTGTAAAATAAATTCCACATAAACCACAATTCATTATTTTTAATTATAGTGTTTTACAAATGTAATTTAGATGTCAATACTTTGCAAACATGATAAGCATATAGCCACCTGCAAATATATATATAGAAATAGCAAAGGACTCAAAGATTAGCAATTAAAGGGGGACTCAGTAGTATTTCAAATACACTGTTTGGAAGTTAGTCCAACAACAATACCAACAACAAACATCTAACCAATCAGCATTAGGGGCCGTATGAAGGTCGAGGAGAGAGAATGAGCAAGAGGGAGATTTAAAGGGTTAGTTCACCCAAAAATGAAAATTCTGTCATTTATTACTTACCCTCATGCCATTCCACACCCGAAGACCTTCGTTAATCTTCGGAACACAAATTAAGATATTTTAGTTGAAATCCGATGGCTCCGTGAGGCCTTCATAGGGAGCAATGACATTTCCTCTCTCAAGATCCATAAAAGTACTAAAAACATATTTAAATCGGTTCATGTGGTTCAATATTAATATTATAAAGCGATGAGAATAGACGGTTCACCCCTCCTTAGACGACCTGGTGGTCCCGGGCTCCCCCAGGAGCACCATATCGATGCCGAACTTAGCGTGGACACCCGATCGACATAGTCCACTGCAGCCCAGAAGCCCTGAGCTCAAGCGATCCTCCAGCCTCAGCCTCCCAGTAGCTTGGATTACAGGCGCGCGCCACTGCACCCGGCGAGAGCTGCGAGAATCAGCGCTGCTACTGAATCTAGTGCGCTCACAGCGACCTCTAGTGTGGTATAAAAGGGTTTTGCAATATCTTTACTTTTGTTTACTTTTTACTGTTTGTTGTTTAGGTTTATTACAGTTTTTACGCTTGCTTAAGCACAATTTTAAAAGCAAGGCTCATTTTGACAAAACACTACACACAATTCACAGATCCACTCACACAAATAGCAGAACACCTCAGTTCTTTTGCAAAATGAAACACTTCATTCAAAACTTTACATTAATTTAACAAAACCCAACTTTGACACCGTATGGAACACACATGGTTTATACATTCTGATTCTGTTTGATTCATTTACACACTACTGTGCTCAATCTTAAACACTTGTAACTTTTATACTTTTCTAATGATGTAGTCTGGGTTTGAATTTTTTAGATATTGTTAGAGTGAAGTACATGAATTTATTGACAAAACACACACACACACACACACACACACACACACACACACACACACACACACACACACACACACACACACACACACACACACACACAGATCAGTACTGCACATTGATGACAATATTTATTTCTCACCACATTGTAAAATCATTCAATACATCAATGCCTTTCCAAAGCTTTCATTTTGCACTGAAAATCAGAACATATTCTAAATACAATATAGTACACAATCCAAAACATTTGTGGAGACAAAATAAAAGCATGATTTAAAAAAAAAAAAGAAAAAGAAAAAACACCTAAGTAACATCTCTGGCCTAGCTGGATCTGGCCATAGCACTTCATCCACATCACAGGCGATGTCCTCTCTCACAAGACAGTGAGTGAAGAATCTTCTTGAAAGGCGAATCCATCCTTGCACAGACCTGCATCAATTAGGTCAGACCTTCTCTTGAATGAGGCATATCCTGACATAGGGCTGGAGATTGTAAACCTTCCACCGCCATGCCAAAAAAACTAAAACAAAAGAAAAAATCTCCTCAATTGGTTTAAGGAAGGGACAGTATGGTGGGAGGTATTGGAGTGAAAATTGTGGATGCTAATGAAACCAGTTTTGGACAGGAGCAGATAGTTAGAAATTTACATTGTCCCATATGCCAGTGTATCTCATCTGCTTTGCATCCATTTGGTCTTCTGCTGTGACGATTTTGTGTAGTCTGTCTAAAATGTGAATATGTGGGCCGTGTTGTAAGGGACTAAGTTGGCATGCTGGTGGAGGACCCCATTCTGTGTGATTGCAACATATATTGTGATGTTACCACGTTGTCCCGGGACATTCAAAATGGCTCTGTGGCCAATGATGTTTCTCCCTCTCCCTCTTACTGCAACATTGCCTTCCATTTTGTTGAAGACACATAAACTCACATTTTGCTTTTTTATAGTACTTGCACCTGATTGTTGAGTTTACAGTTAAGCACCTGAGTGTCTGAACACCTGACAAGCCATGTTAGGTCAACTGGTTTATAGGGGTGGTATTTTGGAAAGCAGTGTCTTGAAATGGCAAAGAAGTGTCATTATGTTAGATTTCTGTGTCTAATGTAGAGAAGTGTGTTTAGTGTTGTGCAAAACAATGTGTGTAGTGTTTTGCAAAAAGTGTGAGTCTGAGAATGTGCTTACAGTTGTGCAGATCTGAGCTGAGGTTTTGCTCCTTGAGTGTAGAGTTTCACTAACTGTGTGTTATTTTTAATTTTAGTGTGTAAGCAATCGTAAAAAACTGTAACTGTAACCCCCATTCTATTCCTCTATATGAATCATGGATACCATGTGCTCATGTTTTGTTGTTCTTTAATAAAAACAAAAAATAAATAGATTTAACATGGGTTTTCTTGTTCTAAATGTTTTTTTTTAATGCTAAAAGTTAATATAAAGGGTAGTTTGTTATAGACTTTGGATATTTTAATTTGCTTTTTGGAAAAGAAAAAAGATGGATGGTTTGTCACTGTAACACAAGATACGGTATAAATTAGTTTTTGTCAGAATATTTCTAATTTGTAATATCAGTTGTTTATTTTGATATGGGTGTGTGTAAATATAAGCTAACTTTTAAAACTTTTTTAAAACACTTTTGATTTATAACATGTTCTCTGGAAATATGTCAACAACTTTCTTTTTATGAAAAAAGACATGATATGATTTTATTCATTAATTTTGCTGTATCATCAGTAAATGTTACAGTGTATAATATGTGTTTGAGATGAAGTGCTTTCATGTATGACATTGCAATGTTTTCTCTCACAAAATTTAGTTATGATGCACTGAATAAAGGCCCTATATACAGTCTCAAACTGCTATTTTGATCATTAAAGGGACAGTTCACCCAAAATAAAAATCCTGTTGTCTTTAACAACCATCTGTCTCCCAGTGGTTTAGCATTAAGTGATACATTTACAACAAAACAAAAGAAAACATAATGACTTCATCTCAGAAATAATTTTTATCTTGCATTCCATAATGAATTTGGATGGGCTCATCAGTGCTGATTAATTTTCTGCTAATTATTTTTCGTAAATTGGAACTGGAATAGCCTACCCCCCTAAAGTTTGGTTATTTACAGTTTTTTTCAGCTGCTTACACACAAAATTCTTACTTGTCACACAATTTCTGAAACCTGACACTCAAACACCAGAACCACACACAAAATCTGCAAAACCACACACTAATTCTGGGCCTTTGACTCACACTTTTTGCACAACACACAATTCTCTGAGTAACACACTAAAATCTAACAGGAAGTATCTTGATTTCCTTTTTCAAACACAACCATTGTTTCTGTCCAACTACACATGGTTGAAGTATTTCTTTTCTTTCGCATTGTGTAATACTGCTTTCACAACCACAAATGCTTACAGTAAAAAACAAATAGTTTGGTTTAAATCTAGCTTTCATGTTTACAGAGAATTTTTCAACATCTCAACGTAAGACAAATGTTTGCTTTTGAGATGTGTTTGTGATATTTTAAATGCAGTGCTTCATTTTGCAAGAGATGTGAGTCATTTTGCATTTTATGTGTGCAATTCTTGGGTTTGTGTGTAAAGTTTTGAAAATGTGTGTAAGCAGTTGAGTTAAATGAAAAGTGTCTAAATGAAAATTTTAGGTGTGGTGAACAAGTGTGCTGGTGTAGCCTATCTGTTTGGAGATTTGGACTAACAGTATTGAAAATACAACCCTTTTTATTTCACACTAGAGGTCGCTGTGAGCGCACTAGATTCAGTAGCAGCGCTGATTCTCGCAGCTCTCGCCGGGTGCAGTGGCGCGCGCCTGTAATCCAAGCTACTGGGAGGCTGAGGCTGGAGGATCGCTTGAGCTCAGGGCTTCTGGGCTGCAGTGGACTATGTCGATCGGGTGTCCGCACTAAGTTCGGTATCGATATGGTGTTCCTGGGGGAGCCCGGGAACACCAGGTCATCTAAGGAGGGGTGAACCGGCCCAGGTCGGAGACGGAGCAGGTCAAAGCCCCCGTGCCGATCAGTAGTGGGATCGCGCCTGTGAATAGACACTGCAGTGCAGCCTGAGCGATACAGAGAGACTCAGTCTTTTGTGTGCAGTTACTGGGTATATAAGCAGTAAAATAAAGCTCCACAGTCCAATTTAGTCCACAGGCTTTCCTGTAGCTCAGTGGTTAGAGCATGGCACTAGCAATGTCAAGGTCATGGGTTTGATCCCAGGGATTGCACATACTCATATACAAATGTATAGTATAATGCAATCTAAGTCGCTTTGGATAAAAGTGTCTGCCAAATGCGTAAATGTAAATTTAAGTTTGTTTAATGATATACATACTGTGACTACTTTGTAAAATAAATTCCACATAAACCACAATTCATTATTTTTAATTATAGTGTTTCACAAATGTAATTTAGATGTCAATACTTTGCAAACATGATAAGCATATAGCCAGCTGCAAATATATATAGAAATAGCAAAGGACTCAAAGATTAGCAATTAAAGGGGGACTCAGTAGTATTTCAAATACACTGTTTGGAAGTTAGTCCAACAACAATACCAACAACAAACGTCTAACCAATCAGCATTAGGGGGCGTATGAAGGTCGAGGAGAGAGAATGAGCAAGAGGGAGATTTAGTTCACCCAAAAATGAAAATTCTGTCATTTATTACTTACCCTCATGCCGTTCCACACCCGTAAGACCTTCGTTAATCTTCAGAACACAAATTAAGATATTTTAGTTGAAATCTGATGGCTCCGTGAGGCCTTCATAGGGAGCAATGACACTTCCTCTCTCAAGATCCATAAAGGTACTAAAAACATATTTAAATCGGTTCATGTGGTTCAATATTAATATTATAAAGCCACGAGAATGTTTTTGGTGCACCAATAAAAACAAAATAACGACTTATTTAGTGATGGCCGATTTCAAAACACTGCTTCATGAAGCATTGGAGCATAAATGAATCAGCGTATCGAATCATGATTCAGATCACGTGTCAAACTGCCAACGGCTGAAATCACGTGACTTTGGCGCTCCGAACAGCAGATTTGATACTTCCTGATATTCGATTCGAATCTTCCTGAAGCAGTGTTTTGAAATCGGCCATCACTCAATAAGTCGTTATTTTGTTTTTTTGGCACTCCAAAAATATTCTCGTCGCTTTATAATATTAATATTGAACCACTGTACTCACATGAACCGATTTAAATATGTTTTTAGTACCTTTATGGATCTTGAGAGAGGAAGTGTCATTGCTCCCTATGGAGGCCTCACGGAGCCATCGGATTTCAACTAAAATATCTTAATTTGTGTTCCGAAGATGAACGAAGGTCTTATGGGTGTGGAACGGCATGAGGGTAAGTAATAAATGACATTGTTTTCATTTTTGGGTGAACTAACCCTTTAATAATAAGAAAAAAAACTGCAGAACGAGAAATGGGACACAATACAAAAGAGCCCAAAAGAATATCACTGGAATGAAGGTTTATGCCTGGGCAAAACACTTTAGGACACATGTTTATATTAGAAAAGCTTTCAAGCGCTGGAAAGAGCTAAGTGGGAAGGCCTAACAACAGATGCGGAGGCTGCTTTGATCCCGCTATTCATGTGAGTACACTGGGTTTTGATTGTCTGGAGCTGCTGTGCAGTTTGTGCTTCCTTGTCCTTTGTTCATCATCTGCGCTTTATTTTCCGTGAAGCATTTTGTTGCGTGTCAGCTGTGATAAACAGACATCCACTCGCATTGCTTGTGTAACAGTGGTCAGATAGTGAGAGTTGTGCTGTTAAACCTCTGCACATTGGTAGTGCCTTCACCTCACATGCCAGCAGCGATCGTGCCGGGGTTCAAAACCAACTCAGAGCAGGGTGGTTAGGATTGGAGTGTGAGATTTGGAGGTGGAGCAATGAAGAGAGGGGTGGGTTTGTTTGGGTTGATTTTAAATATCAACAATGCCCATTAGCATAGTTCAAGATCTACTTACAGCACCTTTAAAGGAACACTCCACTTTTTTGGAAAATAGGCTCATTTTCCAACTCCCCTAGAGTTAAACAGTTGACTTTTACCATTTACAAATCCATTCAGCCGATCTCCAGGTCTGGCGGTAGCACTTTTAGCATAGCTTAGCATAGTTCATTGAATCTGATGAGACCAATAGCATCTCGCTCAAAAATGACCAAAGAGTTTCAATATTTTTCCTATTTAAAACTTGACTCTTCTGTAGTTACATTCTGTACTAAGACTGACGGAAAATGAAAAGTTGCGATTTTCTATGCCGATATGGCTAGGAACTATACTCTCATTCTGGCGTAATAATCAAGGAACTTTGCTGCCGTACCATGGGTGCAGCAGGCGCAATGATATTATGCAGCGTCTCTCACGAATGTCTCCATGGTTGCAAGGCACGCCCCCTGTGGTGCTGCGTAATATCATTTTGGCTGTGCATTGCGGATCTATTTCAAAAATGTAAAAAAACGGCTTTTCAACACAGTCTACGATAGAATTCAACCGAATCGACTATGGCTTTGGAATTTTAGAATGATCATAGCATGATCAGTGATCAGTGCGAGCCTTTGAAAGTATTTGGCTGCAGAAAGATGCGTTCGGCGTGGAATGAATGACTCTACTTACGCATTAAGACAGTGAGTTACCGCCACCTACTGGCAGTTTTAGCATTTAAAAGAATAATTTTCACGTTTTTATCATTGCATATTTCTCTAAACATGTTTTTATTATTTAAAACATTATTAATGTTGTAAAGATATTTATAAAGATAAAAAATGCACTGGAAAGTCAATTTAGGGGGTAAATATTGTCCTTTATTGGAAAAGGTGCAGTCTAAGTGGAAGAGAGGGGGTACGCAGAAGGATGGTAAATGCCTCAGGGGGGGACTCCACTCTAAAATGTTTGGGAACCACTGTGCTAAATCAACTTGAAGCATGAATTTGGAAAAAAAAAAAAAAATGCATTTTTAGAAGTAAATTTACCACAAACCAACCAAAGGTACTGCAAAATGCATATATAAAAGTACATATGTAATAGTGTGATTGCTCTGTAAAATAAATTAAAACATCGACAATGTGACTCCTATGTGTTTGCATCATTTTAAATTTTAGTTCATAGAGTTATGCGAAAAAACATGTAAGAAATAATTGTTGACAGCACTTTTATTTTCAGAGACAGTTTTTATTCTTTCACACAAAAACACAACAGTGTCTTTCAATGCTTTTTAAAACAACATTTGTTTACTTGTTCTCGGTCATATCGCAAATGATGTATATTAACACTCATTTTAAATTAAATGTGTGCATGTGTTTGAATACTGTCTCACAAAGCAGCATGCTCTGTCTTTAGTAAGTACGGTGTGAAGTGGTGGTGGTTTGCTTTATTTGGATTGTTGGTCCACCAGTTGAGATTGTGTGGGAACCACCTGAGGAAACAGAGTGAGATCCACCCGATGAGACAGTGTGAGATCCACCTGAGGAGACAGAGTGAGATCCACCTGAGATAGTGACAGATCCACCTGAAAGGCAAAAGAGAAAGAGTCAATAATGCTTAATGTAAAACATGCCTGAAACTGACCATATGCAAAGATAGATTTCAATTACCTGGTATTTGAGTCCTGGAAGAGTAGGAGGAAGGGGGAGAAAAATTAGTGAAGCCATTCCAAGACAAGATAATGTAACATGATCCATGCTCTACTGATTTTACCTCACATTAACTTTATAAATAGATGACTTTACCTAAAGTCCTGGTTTTCCAATAGGTTCCTGTAGGTGGCGATCTCCTGCTCCAGACGGCTCTTGATGTCCAGCAACAAGGCGTATTCTCGTCCCTGTTGCTCAATGCTAGCCCGCATTTGACACAGCTCGGCTTCCAACATGTTGATTTGGTTCTGGTAGCTTGCTAGCATACAGCTGTACCTAGCCTCTGTTTCTGCTAGTGAGTTCTCCAGTGCCGCTTTCTGTATGAGTAAAGAGAACATGCAGAAAGATCTTAATAAATCACTATTGGTCTGCTTTTTTCAAGACTTATGTTACTGTTTTCTCCCTTTGGTTCAGGTAATGTGTCTAATGTCTCTCTCTCTAGTCTCTACATTCCACTTGTGTCTCACCATGCTGAGTTGAGACTGTAGCTCGATCTCCAGACTCTGCAAGGTGTTTCGCAGCTCTGTGATCTGTGACCTGGTTGTTTGTATGATCTCTGTGCTGTGGGCCACTTCTTTGTTCAAACCTGCCGTCTAAAAGAGAGACAAAAACACTGTACATCACATTCCAGGCACTACTTCAAGTGACATGCTGGAATGTGTGGTTTATTGTTCAGTGAAACGAGGGGTTTTGATGGCAAAGTATAATTCAAGGAGACAGAAGAGGACTTACCTTGTCTTTAAACCAGGCTTCCTGTTCCCTGCGGTGTTTCTGTATGATGTTTTCGTAATGAGCACGAATCTCCTCCAGAACCTTGTTCAGGTCTTGCTGAGGAGCAGCATCAACCTCTACGTTCACTGTGCCTGTCAGCTGACACCTCAGTGCTGCCAACTCCTGAAATGTCATAATATAATATAATATGTAAATATTACATGTAGTCAAGTATGGTGCCCCATACTCAGAATTTGTGCTATGTGAATGAGTATTGAACACACACACACCCGGAGCAGTGGGCAACCATTTTGTTTTGTTGCCGTGCCCGGGAAGGAGTGATTCGGAGTGACTCAGTTGTGAGTAATGAGAGTGCTGTTCTTTCACTCCCCCCAACCTACATTTCTTGCCAGTACTGAGACTCGACTTCGACCTTCGGGTTACAAGTTCGACTTTCTTTTTTTTTTTTTTTACATTTTTTTTTTTGGCGTTTTTGCCTTTATTATGATAGGGCATTTACTAGACAGGAAGCGAAGTGGGAGAGAAAGATGGGGACGGGATCGGGAAAGGACCACAAGCCGGGACTTTCACAAGGCATGCTGCCCATGAGGCCATTGGTGTCGACAAGTTCGACTTTCTAAACATTAGGCTACAACTGCCCCCAATATAACATATAATATAATATAATGGTCCAAACGTTCAGGATCAGTCATACATAGATGATTCTGTCAGAAAACCACTACAAACCTCCTGGTGGTTCTTCTTCATAAACGCCAGCTCTTCCTGCAGACACTTGATCTGCATCTCCAGGTCGGCCTTTGCCAGGTTCGTCTGGTCCAGCAAGTGACGCAGGTTAGCGATGTCAGCCTCCACAGACTGACGCATCACTGCCTCATGCTCATATCTGATTGGTGGAAAGGTCACACAGGGAATTAAACTCACCGATCAATGATTAAACATGATGAGTATCATATATATACATAATGCTGTTCAAAAGTTTGGGGTCGGTAAGATTTATATTCTTATTATCATCATCAATGGCGTAATATTTTTGTGGAAATCGTAACATTTTTTTCAGGAATAGAAAGCTCAGAGAACAGTATTCATTTAAAATAGGAATCTTTTGTAACATTACAAATGTCTTTACTTTCGAACAATTTAATGCATCCTTGCTGAGTAAACTTTATGACTCCAAACTTTTGAATGGCATAAGCAATGTAAAGCTACTGCATTTTAGGCATCAACCTAAGTTAAGTCTAAGTTAGTGATCATCAACTTACTTCACTCGGAAGTCATCAGCAGCCAGTTTAGAGTTGTCGATCTGCAGGAAGATGTTGGCGTTGTGGACCGTAGCATTTTTAATCTGAAAGGTAGAAAATTGATATAAAAATTTTAGTACATAAGATCATCAGACCCTCAAGTGATTATATGCAGTCTGTTTTTCAGCTGCTATATCCAATGAAATTTAATTTTTCTAGAATTTGCTGGTCTCGTGTCATATTCATTCAGAGATCACTGTACCTTGTCCTTCAGGTCATTGATGGTGTTCCAGTAGCAGCTGTAGTCCCTCTGTGCAATCGGCCCTTTCTTCTCATAGTACTCACGGATCTGCCTCTCCAGAATGGCATTGGCAGCCTCCAGGGAGCGCACCTTCTCGAGGTAGGACGCCAGACGGTCGTTCAGGTTCTGCATGGTGGCCTTCTCATTCAGCTGCGTGTAGTCAGTTACAACGCAGCCTCCAGGCAATATGCCATATCCTCCACCGTATCCTCCACCAAAACCGTATCCTCCACCATATCCTCCACCGCCTCCAATTCTAGAATGCAGCAAGGAGGAAGAGATGCGGGTGTTTCCACAACCTCCATACACGCTGTAGGCCTTTTGTGGAAAGACTGTCGAACAGCCACGACTCTTGGTGATTATGGACTTTGAGGTCACGGTCTTGGGACCTTGGCACTTGGAAGACGTCGTGCGAACAGAAAGCGACATGGTGGATGGATACGGAGATGAGATGAACCCAGAGAGGACACTGCAGGAAACCGTTAGAGTTGTCCTGACGAGGATGGCACATTTGAGCCCGGCTCTGACTTCTTATAGAGATGGAGATCCAGGGCGGCTCCTGTACTTTGTGGGTGGGTGAGGGAGGTAGGGTGTGTGTGAGAGAGTGTGTGAGTGCCAGACCCAGCTGTCACCACCAGCAGACTTAAAACTTGGAAGACCAGTGTTCCACCCTAGTGAGGAAACTGCAAAAGAATTTTGTACTCTTGAGATGTACTCACCCTTCAGACTACAATGAAGGGAGTGCAATAAGACTACTAGGCTTTTGACACACACTGTGTGTATACAAGTTGTATGCATGTGTGTGTGTGTGTTTACGAGTGTGTTTGCAAGTGTTTTGTGCCAGTGGAGGAAATCCCTTTGACAGTTAGAGGCAGAAAAAGGAGGCTGAGCCGGTCATGTGAGGATAGCGATTTTATAAATTCACTATTTAAGAAGGATTTGGCTGACAGGTAACTCCCTGAGGCGATGTGAGATCATCTGAGACAGTTTCACCACCCTTTTACAGGTCATACGAATCAGCTTGAGAACTTGGGTGCCCAGTATGGGTATTTTATTTTATTTTATTTTATTTTATTTTATTTTATTCTTTTATTTTATTTTTTGTAAAGTTTATTTCTTTAGAAATAATCTGTGTGTGCATGTTTGTCTGTCTTGAGCATTGGTTATAATTAAACAATACTTTAAGTAAAGTGTGGTGGGGAATAATGAGAATTTTTTTCTTAGAAGGAAGAATCACAAAGTTGTTGTTTTTTTTTTATTAGAAGAAAGGGTGCATTAAATGTCTACATTAAATTTGGAGTAGAAAAATGTACATTTTCTTAGTTTCCTTAGTAATAAAGCTTCTTTATTCTACATATGAATCTCAGAGATAGATAGAGAGGGAGGGAGAGAGAGAGAGAGAGAGTGTGTAAATGCTATTGCAATGCTATTCGGCCCTAAAGAGAGAGTATCTGTACACAGTGTCAGATAAGACACTCAGAAGCACGTTGACCAGATACAGACTCAGCGGACACAATCTGATGATAGAGACGGGCAGACACAGAAAAACATGGCTGCCCCCGGAGCAGAGATTGTGTTCACACTGTGATCTGAATCAGATGGAAACAGAACTGCACTTCCTAACAGAATGCTCCAAATACACAGACATACAGACAGTGTTCTATAATAAAATACAGCAGATCCATCTGACATTTAAAACTCTTTCAAACCAGGAGAAACTGCCATATCTGTTGAACTGCTGTGTGTTTGCTGCTCAATATGTGTCTGCCTGTCACCATAGAAGAGAAAACACTCAATCTGCCCTGATCTGATGTTTCCAGCACATGTAGATTATATTAAACCGTATTACTCTGTTATACTTAGGTGTACATTTTGCTTCTGTAAATATGTCTAATCCCTCATCTTTTTTTCTCTCTTTTCTAGTTTATATACTTACATACATTAGTAATTAATTTTGCACTACATGCTTAATACTTTTATATATTATTATTACTATTCTTCTTCTTTTTTTCTGTTAATACATATATGCACTATTTGTAAGCAGCCCAGCTGCAATTGCTTTGGCAATACAAATATACAGTTTTGTCATGCCAATAAAGCACACTTGAATTGAGAGAGAGAGAGAGAGAGAGAGAGAGAGAGAGAGAGAGAGAGAGAGAGAGAGAGAGAGAGAGAGAGAGAATTATTCTGTTTTCATACACTAGAGGTCGCTGTGAGCGCACTAGATTCAGTAGCAGCGCTGATTCTCGCAGCTCTCGCCGGGTGCAGTGGCGCGCGCTTGTAATCCAAGCTACTGGGAGGCTGAGGCTGGAGGATCGCTTGAGCTCAGGGCTTCTGGGCTGCAGTGGACTATGTCGATCGGGTGTCCGCGCTAAGTTCGGTATCGATATGGTGCTCCTGGGGGAGCTCAGGACCACCAGGTCGTCTAAGGAGGGGTGAACCGGCCCAGGTCGGAGACGGAGCAGGTCAAAGCCCCCGTGCCGATCAGTAGTGGGATCGCGCCTGTGAATAGACACTGCAGTGCAGCCTGAGCGATACAGAGAGACTCAGTCTTTTCAGCAGCAACATAAAGAAGCACAAAAGAAAAATCTATTGTCCAATTTAAGTTTGATGAATTAAATACTGTGATTACTCTGTAAAATAAATTACAACAATTTTAACGTTGTTTTTAATTATAGTGTTTCACAAATGTAAAGATGTCAATACTTTGCAAACATAATAAGCATAACCAACTGCAAATATATAGGCTATAGAAATAATGAATAATAAAGTTAACATTAAGATCAAATGGATTAAAAATTGTCAGATTTATTGAGATGAATGAAATACTCTTGGTGTGCATTATGAAAGGCATTAGATGTAAGTTATTTCTAGATGCAAATTAAGACTAGTGGTTAAACAGTTATTGTGTGATTTTGTCTATTGTGCTAAATCAACTTGCATGATTTTTTTTTTAAAAGCATTTTTGGAAGAAAATGTAGTTTACCACATTTTATGTCACACTAGAGGTCGCTGTGAGCGCACTAGATTCAGTAGCAGCGCTGATTCTCGCAGCTCTCGCCGGGTGCAGTGGCGCGCGCCTGTAATCCAAGCTACTGGGAGGCTGAGGCTGGAGGATCGCTTGAGCTCAGGGCTTCTGGGCTGCAGTGGACTATGTCGATCGGGTGTCCGCACTAAGTTCGGTATCGATATGGTGTTCCTGGGGGAGCCCGGCACCACCAGGTCGTCTAAGGAGGGGTGAACCGGCCCAGGTCGGAGACGGAGCAGGTCAAAGCCCCCGTGCCGATCAGTAGTGGGATCGCGCCTGTGAATAGACACTGCAGTGCAGCCTGAGCGATACAGAGAGACTCAGTCTTTTGTGTGCAAATTTACCATTTTGTTTTAATGTAAACGTATCATTCTTACTGCGTTAGTTTAATCTAAAGTAAAATGATGATTGTCCTATAATAGGATAGCCTATGTTAGACCGCAGCATTTAATGATAAAATTTTAAAATAGCCTGGAAAAGTGATTTCAGATTTGCAGTAGCCTACGTTTCATTTATGAAAGAGGACTGAATTACTACTTTCATATGTAAGTGTTCAAAGTAACATGATGTGGCAACTAACAGATCAGGCAAAAAAGAGCCTGTAGTCTGTCGACAGACTTTAGCAACCTGGTGTTAGGAGCACACTTAACCTCTGACCAATAAATGTTGTACATGCTCATATGGTTTTGTGAGCATGTAGGCTACAGCTCTGCTCTTTTGCACTATTTAGCTTATCAAAAACAATGCTTAGAGAAATGTGCACAGTAGTGTTCAACAATCCCATATGGTTCCATTATCTCCAATACTCACACTGTCCCAGTGTATAATTAAAATACATTGCCTAGTGTGTTGTGTCTGAATAAAAAATGTTGCATCTTCGATCCAGACAGACAGATCACATATAAGATAAAAGTAATTTAAATATTAATTATTCTCTCTGCACAAACACATATGCATACACAAATTACAGTTTTCTGTTTTTATTTTACAGTTTCATTACTGTTATGTATGTAAATATGTGACCCTGGAACACAAAACCAGTCATAACTCACTGAGTTACTCACTCACTAACTCTCAAAGAACTGAAACAGTGAAGACGGAAAGAGAACAGAAACAATGAAAACTATTGCTGGACAGTTTTCAGATGCAATATTTCATTATATTAATTTTAATGATGTATATAATGAAGTTTACTGTAAGAAATCAGATGATTTTCCATAATCACAGAAGACGTTGAGCAATGCAACACTACCACTGCAGATTTTTTTTGGTGAAAGTGCTGTACCACACCCAGTCGACAAGCTCTAAGCCTGATTGCAGCAACTCGTTTTATGCTCTCTTTTAAGACAGACGATAAAACTATTACGATAAATACTACTAAATCAACAGAACTGGAGCAAATGAAACAGTAAAATCTCAGCATGTCCCGTCAATAAGCATCTGAGCAAAAATAATGCCACACCTATGTCTGCCAAAGAGTCTGATTTTCATGTATAGACAGTTCCAAAAGTGAGTTTTGTATTTTTCCTCTTTTGCTCTTGTCTCTTTGCAAAGATTAAAAGTCATTACATGACCTGTTACATCCTGCATATCTCATAAATGTAAGTGAAGAACAAATTTGTGGTTAATCGTAGCCAAATAAAGCCAAGATACAGTGAAGTACATTCCAAATTGCATCTCTTCCTGTGCATATGTTTTATGCATATTCCTCTGTATATAGAATCATTTTCTTTTATCCAGACCAGTTAACACAATTGCAATTGTTTATGAGGTCAAAGGTTTTTACTGATAAAGGGGAAGTCAATGGCCAGCCAGCTTTTTTTGACCTTCACTTCACCACTTTTGTGATGGATCTGTTGCCAGGCAATTTAAACAATATTGTTGTAAGCCTGTTATGGAAGGAACCCATGAGTAACACCGGGAAGACTGAGACCCAGTTTATTTCCCTCATATACTTTTCAAGTGATTTCCTGTAAACATATTATTGTGAATTATGTGGTACATAAATCACAGTCTAAATGTGATATCAGGAGTGTGATCTCATTTTGTTTTGATGAGTATTTGACTCATATTTAAAATATAGTGTGTTCAGAAAAGAAATACAATGATGTCATTCTTGACAGCAGCTTTATTTTCAGAGACAGGTTTTATCACACACAAAAGTACAAATACGAGTGTCATCCGTTTTTTCTTTCAGTAACACTTGTTTCCTTGTTCTCAATTACACTTTCAATACACATTCTGTGTGTCCAGATGGTGTCTCATGAAGCAGTGTGCTCTGCATTTAGTTGAAGGTATGCTGTGTCTGCTTGATAGTTGTTCCACCTGTGGTGACGGTGATAGTTCCACCTGAAGGCAGAGAGAAAGAGAGTCAGTAATGCATAGCATTCACTACCTGCAGTATACTTGAAATTGACCATCCAACAACAATATGCAAAGAGAGATTTCACTTACCTGGTATCTGAGTCCTGGAAGAAAAAAAAGAATCAATGCATTAGTGAAGCAATTCTAGAACAAAGATTATGGAACATGATCCATGAGCACACAATTACTCCATTATGGAAATTAACTTACTTAATGTCCTGGTTTTCCAGGAGGCTTCTGTAGGTGGCGATCTCCTGCTCCAGACGGCTCTTGATGTCCAGCAACATGACGTAGTCTCGTCCCTGTTGCTCAATGCTAGCCCGCATTTGACACAGCTCGCCTTCCAACATGTTGATTTGGTTCTGGTAGCCTGCTAGCATAGCACTGTACCTAGCCTCTGTGTCTGCCAGTGAGTTCTCCAGTGCTGCTTTCTGTATGAGTAAAGAGAACATGCAGAAATACGTCAGTATAAACTGCAATTATATGAAAAATATGTATTTTTTTGTTCTGTGAAACAGTCAAATGGGTTGGAATGAAATGAGGGAGTAAGTTATGACAAAATTGTCACGGGTAAACTATCCCTTTTTACACCAGTGCGCAAGTCCACAAAAGGTTACAAATGTTACAAATGGCTTCTCCTCATTCCTTTCATTGTACCTCACTTACTATCTGGGATTTGTAGGACTTCATAAATAAAGCATTTTTGACATATCTCACACTCACCCTCCTCTCTGTTTTTCATACATCTTTGCCTCCCTTTCTGTGTCCTCATCTTGGCCTGCTTCCCTAACCTCTTACGTAAAGTTTTCCTGCCTTTGGTTCAGATAATGAAATCTTTCTCTCTCTCTCCCCCCTACAGTTCCTGCATTCCACTTATGTCTCACCATGCTGAGTTGAGACTGTAGCTCGATCTCCAGGCCCTGCAAAGTGCGTCGCAGATCTGTGATCTGTGTCTTGGTTGTTTGAATGATCTCTGTGCTCTGGGCCACTTCTTTGTTCAAACCTGCCGTCTAAAAGAGAGACAGAAACACACAATATGAATTCAAGTACTGAATATCGTAATCTTAGCTGTATTGTTTTACAATAGTACCACTACTATAAAATACCTGCTGGAATATGTGGTTTATTATTCTGTGAAGTCGGTTTTGCAGTATGTATACTAATGGTAAATCAGAATTCACAACCAAAGCATTCAAGGAGACAGACAAGGTCTTACCTGGTTTTTAAACCAGTCTTCCTGTTCTCTGCGGTGTTTCTGTATGATGTTTTCGTAATGAGAACGAATCTCGTCCAGAACCTTGTTCAGGTCTTGCTGAGGAGCAGCATCAACCTCTACGTTCACTGTGCCTGTCAACTGAGACCTCAGTGCAGCCAAGTCCTGTAAACCCACAAAGCTCAAGCATCAGGTCACTGATTGGATTCACAAGTTCCAAAAACATCTACATGCAAACCACTACACACCTCCTGGTGGTTCTTCTTCATAAACGCCAACTCATCCTGTAGAGTCTCGATCTGCATCTCCAGGTCGGCCTTTATCAAGGTCGTCTGGTCCAGCAAGCGACGCAGGTTGGCGATGTCAGCCTCCACAGACTGCCGCATTACTAACTCGTGCTCATATCTGATTGGCGGAGAGGCAGAATGAAGAATAAACTCACCAATAATGTTGTGACGAAATGAACTTTTAAGATGCTAAAGCTACCAAACTATGGATACAAAGAAATATTATTTGAGAGAACTCACTTTATTCTGAAGTCATCAGCAGCCAGTTTAGAGTTGTCGATCTGCAGGAGGATGTTGGCGTTGTTGATGGTAGCATTTTTAATCTGTAATAAAAAGCAGTGTTATAAAAGAATTTCCTAAATACGGGGCAAAATATCATCAGAGATCTGCAGTGTTGCATGCCAAAGAATCTGCAGTCTGTTATTTAGCAACTAGATTAGTACGCTAGAATTTGCTGATCTCGTGTCATATTCATTCAAAAATCACTGTACCTTGTCCTTCAAGTCCTTGATGGTGTTCCAGTAGGCGCTGTAGTCCCTCTGTGCAATCGGCCCCTTCTTCTCATAGTACTCACGGATCTGCCTCTCCAGAGTGGCATTGGCAGCCTCCAGGGAGCGCACCTTCTCGAGGTAGGACGCCAGACGGTCGTTCAGGTTCTGCATGGTGGCCTTCTCATTCTGCTGCATGTAGTCAGTGTCCCCTGAAATCACGAATCCAGCGCTGAGTCCTCCACCATGTCCTCCACCATATCCTCCACCATATCCTCCACCATATCCTCCAGCGTATCCTCCGTATCCACCATATCCTCCACCGCTTGAAATTCTAGAGGAAGAGATGCGGGTGCTTCCGCCATAACCACCTCCATACACGCTGTAGGCCTTTTGTGGAAAGACTGTCGAACAGCCACGACCCTTGGTGATTATGGACTTTGAGGTCATGGTCTTGGGACCTTGGGACCTGGAGGACGTCGTGTGGATAGAGACCGACATGGTGGATGGATGCAGAGATGAGAAGAATGCAGAGAGGACACAACAGGAAACTACTGGAGTTGTCCTGAAGAGGATTGGTGCCTTCGAGCTCAGCTCAGTCCTCTTATAGAGATGGAGCTCGAGGGCGGGTCCTGCACTTTGTCAACGGGAGGGGGGAAGGAGGGTGTGTGCCAGACCCTTCTGCAACCTCCAGCAATGCTGAGACTCAAGGACCAGAGTTCAGTTTCCACCCTAGTGAGGAAACTGCAAAGGAATGTCTCTGTGTCTGTATGATCTACTGCAATGTTCTCACCCTTGAGATTTCAATGAAGGGAGTGCAATAAGGTTATGAGCACTTTGACACACATGTGTGTTCATGTGTGTGTGTGCGCAAGTGTTTTGTGCCAGTTTTCCTTTCTCTGTCAGTTTGAAACAGAACAAAGACACTTAATCAGTAATGTTAGGATACCAAGTAGTTTTAAACTAAGTATTTCTTTTTGATTAAGCAGTAAGAAAATATAAACCTGAAAGCAACCAAATGTCAGAGTTTCAGAGTTCAAAATGTGTGTTCTCAGGCTGCTGCTGTGAGAAGGAAAGTCGTAATTTGAAACCAAGAGGACACTTGTGCTGTGTCCTTTTTGCTCATAAAGACTCATGGGTCAGTGACAAATAAGATTGTGCATGGTTAAGAAAAAAATCTTTTTGTATCAATATTAGTTTCATTCTCTTTTTTTCTGCATGTTTGTCGTACCACATTGCATTGTTGGTTGTACTGGATGACTGGATGTCATATTGTGGACAAAAGATGTTTTTCAAATATTAATAAGTTAACAGTTTGAGTTACAATAAAATTAAAATGGTGCAATACTATGTTAGGGGCCGTTCACACAGTACGCGCTTTTCCATTCCAATGCGCTACTTTTCCACTGTTTTTCTATGTAAACGTGCTAGACGGATGTGTATAACCGTTGCACTCGTGTCCAGGGGCGTAGCACCAAATTTTGGGCCCTGGGTACAAACTATCTTGCTGGGCCCCTGTACCAAATACCATAGTGATACCAATGGGTGGGGTATTGCATTTTTATCATAAAAACACTTAAAATGTAAACAAAATAAGCCACACTCTGATTAATACATTTTTGTTTCATTGTCAAAAGTACTACTAACTTGCTAAAATATCCTTTATTGTCACATACCCTTTTTAAAGTGTAGGCTAAGTACAAGTTAATTGCTGATTATTTGTCTGTTTAAAATAAATGCAGACTATAGAATCACAGGGTACACTAACCGCCAAACTAGACATTCAGTCTTTGAATTACGTTTTAAAATAAGTCATTTTCAATCATTAAGATGTGCATTAAACTGAGAACAATCCTGTACTTAATGTAAGAGCGTGCGCGAGCTAATTTGCATAACAATGCGGTAAAATAGGCGCTAACGATCTGTGTTTTCGCGGGTGTTAGATTTTGATAATGGAGGGAAATATACAGTGTTTTCATGTAAAGTTCTGACTCTGGGGAGAACTGCAGCAGAAAAGGAGACAAGCTGCGCAGGCTCCGCCTCCGTCTGCTTCTCACTCCGTTATTTACTCAGAAATATTGTTTGCTCGCTATGTAGGGTGTGATACTATAAAGTATTGGTATATTATTCAAATAGAGTACGAACATAAATGTATGCTATTCTACCTGGAGTAGATATTTATGTTAAAACAATGTCAATGCTCGATGATGCATTTGTAGCTCACCTTTCTTTTCAAAAACCTGAGTGAGCAACTGCTTGCCCTCATTTGCCTTTCTCTCTTTAATCTTCTTTTCTTTTCGTTTTTGAGCCCCTGATTTTCCTTTCTTAAGGAAAGACATGACTCTTCCCCTGTCTTCCTAGTTCATATCACGGCTAACTCCAGCTCCTGTCTCATTAACTGATTCACGAATCACCGCAGGTCCGCAGAAGCACCTGACCTGCGGGTCGTACCATTTACATTGATTCGAGAGGGGTGGTGGGGCCCTGCACAGCATGAAAATGACTTTTTTTTATACCAAACCAGTGCCTAACTACAAGTTTAGTTTTGCACAGCAACTTTTTTATTTGTAAATAAATGCTATACAAATGTTAGTGCATGTATATGTATGTATAGAAAACTGACTTCTAAGGGCCCCCCCCTGCCTCGGGCCCTGGGTACTCGGTACCCTTTACCCCCCCAGTCCGACGCCCCTGCTCGTGTCTCGCGTCTTTTGCGTCTTTTTTTACATGGCGTTCTAAAAATGCGGTGCTCAAGTTAAAATCAGTTCAACTTTTAAAAAAACGTGTCTTGAGACCTTGCGTTTTTTTCCTATTACTACTCGCGTCTCGTGTTTTTCAAAGCAAAAACGTGTTCTGTGTGAACAAACCCTTAAGGTTTTCTTTTTAAGAATTTCACTCTTCTAACAGATAAAGACTTTTTCTTCATTATCACCCTAACATTTTTGACTTTTTGCCCACCAAAAATATCAAAATGAACTTTAACTAATACTCTAATAAGAGTTAGCTGACAAATAAATGAGTTAGTTTGACATGTAGTTGCAAAGTTACTTAGAAATTAAGTGTAACCATAAATTGTATATTTGATAAATTTTTGAATATGAATACATTGTCTAAAAATCTAGCATCATTCACCATCATACTGATGTCTGTATAAAGTTCATTCAGTCTTTTCATAGAAAAAATGTCTGTTTAGTTGAGCAAGGATCAGGTCAAGCTTATTTGTCACATTCAGTGTTCTTTCCGACAAAGATATGATATTGGGGTTGGTTGCCAGGGTGTTGCTATGCAGTTGCTTGGGTGTTCCAATTGTTTTTTGTTTGTTTATTGCTATGTTTGTCTAAGCAACCTGCAGTAATGAATGGAGTGGTTTCGTTTGTAACAGGTCCGGAACAAAATTTTGTGTGCAAAATAACATCATGCATGTTTTAAGGTTTGTAATTTAGCAGCTTTTTAAACATGCACTTGATGTTAAGGGTGGCGACACTTGTAATGTTTTAAGTGTGTAAGCATGTGTTTTGTGTCTGTTGATGGATTTGCCTTGATTGTGGGTTCCCTGGGGGGGATGTGACATCATCTGACCATTTCACAACCACCCTCTTAACAATTCACATCTGGAACTTTGCATCAGCTTGGATACCTAACTGATCAACAATAGATAATTAAGGGGGTGGGGCAATATTATGAAACTTTGTCCCTGTGAATTGCATGTTTATGAGTTATTATCATAAAATAAACCTTGAGATTGTTACCAGAACCCTGAAACCAAAGGGAAAATGTAAATAAATTGACATGAAAAATTGACCGGCACTAAAAATATTTTATTATTTCAGAAGAAAATGACTGCAGAGTGATACAAAAAACATACAACTAGCAGTATGAAATTCGTTTTCTAAGACAATTATTCACCTTCAGGGTCATTATACAGAAATATCAGTCATCAGAATTAAGTATTGCATAATGCTGTGTAAAAACTAGAATATTACACCGCAAGCTGCAATGCGATAGTGCAATTAAGAAAATGTCAGTTCATTAAAAAAAAAAATATATATTTTCAGAGCTTTCATGCTTCTGCATGACTTCAGGTCTGCTTGATCTATTCTTTTTTTTTGTGCTCAAGTCTGTCTCTGTTGTGAAGGCTTTAGTCTCGGTGACTCTCATTCATGACTCACTGTATAAACAGAACTCCACCCCACCTCTCTCTCTCTCTGCTGTATGAGCTGTCCTCAAAGAGCTCATGGGAGAGCTGATAACTATAATTACTCATAAAAATTAATGAAATTGGCTGTTCTGTTCAGGCGAGCAGATTTGACTCAGGTATGGTAATGACCTCATGCCACAAGGTAGAGACAATTATTGTAACCTTGCCTTTTTTCAGTATTTTCTCATTTTAATTTTGGTTAATCTATTAATGTTTTATTTACCTGTGGTTTACAATATAGTGAAAGTGCTAATTATAGTGAATCAGGGTGCTAATTCTGGAAACATTTCAAATGTGTAATGCCACCTTAAATATTTCAGACAAAAAAAAAAAAAAAAATGTCTAAAGGGATTTTTAATGTAATCCTTTAATTTACAAAAGAGAAGAAAAAGAAAATACACCCAAAAGTCATAGCACAAGTTTATTAACTACACTATAATACCTGTATACAATAAAAATTTAAATAAAAATGGATGCTCTGTAAAAATGGCCAGTAAAACGCTCTCAATGTCACTATTCTAGCTTCATCAATTCTATCTAGTTCAATTTTAGTTTGAGTTATGATAAATAGTTTACTTCATGGTGATAGATAAGTGCCAAATAGATAGGTCATGAGGTACAGATGGGTGTCAGATAGAGAATTGTGTCTCATTTACTAAATCTGCGTGTGTATGCAAACAGACATTATTTAAACCACAACAAAATTTACTAGCCTAAACACATTTTGCAATGAGTAAAACCTAATTTGAGCTTTACAAATTAGAAAGTCAAGAAAATAACACAAAATAGAAAGTTAAAATGTAAGAAAATCGCATGAAAATTTCCATTTCAACCATCAAGGCCAATAATTAAGAATTTCCAATCAACAGGAAATTGTATGAATCTGCCTGGAAGAGGACATGTGTCTATATCGTCTTAATGCAATGTGAGGAGGATAGTTTGAGTGGACTCTCCAAGGATCATAGCTGGAGAATTGCAGAAAATAATCTTGGGGTCAGAAAAAAAAGATTGAGATCTGGGGAATTTGGAGGTCAGTCAACACCTCAAACATGCTGTTGTGCTTCTCAAACCATTACCAGTTTTGCTTTGTGGCAGGGCACATTATCCTGCTGAAAGAGGCCACAGCCACCAGGGAAAACCATTTCCATGAAAGAGTGTAGATGGTCTGCAACAATGCTTAGGTAGGTGGTACGTGTCACATCCACATGGATGGCAGGACCCAATGTTTCCCAGCAGAACATTGCCCAAAGCATCACACTGCCTCCGTCAGCTTGTCTTCTTCCCATAGTGCATCTTGGAGCCATGTGTTCCCCAGGTAAGCAACCCACACGCACCCAGCCATCCACATGTTGTAAAAGAAAATGTGATTCATCAGACCAGGCCACCTTCCTCCATTGCTCATGTGCCCACTGTAGGCGCTTTCAGTGGTGGACGGGGTCAGCATGGGCACCCTGACTGGTTTGCAGTTATGCAGCCCCATAAGCAACAAATTGTGATGCACTGTGTATTCTGACACCTTTCTATCAGAACCAGCATTAACTTCTTGAGCAATTTGAGCTACAGTAGTTTGTCGGTTGGATCGGGCCACATGGGCCAGCCTTCACTCCCCACATCAGTGAGCCTTGGCCGCCCATGACCCTGTTGCCAGTTCACCACTGTTCCTTCCTTGGACCACTTTTGATAGATACTGACCACTAGAGACTGGGAACACCCCACAAGAGCTGCAGTTTTGGAGATGCTCTCACCCAGTCGTCTAGCCATAAAAATTTGACCCTTGTCAAACTCACTCAAATCCTTATGCTTGCCCATTTTTCCTGCTTCTAACACATCAACTTTGAGGACAAAATGTTCACTTACTGCCTAATATATCCCACCCACTAACAGGTGCTGTGATGAAGAGATAATCAGTGTTATTCACTTCACCTGTCAGTGATCATAATGTGCCTGATCTGTGACCTGGGGAAGGTGGAGGGTTCCTGAATCTGCGCTGCAGACTGCTACCAACAAACAATGGCAAGTATTTGAATGTTGAGCAAGTTAATTTGCCGCTGATACAACAGCAAACAATCAGCTGCGCTATGTAGATAACGATGTGATCACTACCAAATAGTTAAGGACGTTCATCAGCCTGCACCATCTAGAGTTTCATGACAGACCTTGGTATGCACCTACGTCACCACAAGTTGTTTGGAAGTCTTTCAAAGAAAAATCCTTTGCACTCATCCAAAAACAAACTCCAGCATATTCAGTTGCCAGACACTACTACATCTTGGGTTCAGTGGTCAAATAAAACATTCAAATCTGTAAATAAAAAATTAGCTTTTTGGCAGCAAACACTCAAGATGGGTTTGTTTGCACACAGGGATAAAAAGTACCCCATGTGTACAATTAAATGCACTGCTGGATCATTAATGTTGTGGGCCTGTTTTTTTTCTGCCGGAGGTCCTGGACATCTTATGCAGATACACGTGGTATTCGCTCAGATCGGACATTATAAAAACGATCCCTACACAAGATAACGTTAGACATTTTTGTTATCATATGATCATTCAAACCTAGACTCCATTAGCAAATGCAGTAATTTTACCTCGCAGACCATCGTAAACCACAGTACATTCAAACTCGACAGAAACAAAATAAAACTCACGAAAATCATCTTGATTTGTCTTTTCAGCGTTTCAACAACCATAAGGGGCCCTATCTTGCACCCAGCGCAATTGACTTTGTACACCGACGCATGTGTCATTCCTATTTTGCACCCGCGCAAAGCGCGCTTTTCCCTCCACAGAAGCACGTCGCTAAACTAGTGAATGAACTTGCGCTCCCTGGGCGGTTCAGCGCAAAAAAGGAGGCGTGTTCCGGCGCAAACAATCCCTGGTGCTATTTTGCTGTTCCATTAAACAATTGCGCCACTGACCAGAAAAAACCTAGTCTAAAGTCAGTGGCGCGTTGCGCGTTGTTCATTATGCTACTTTAAGGGCGCCTGCTTGACCATAATGTATAGCGTGCACAACGCGCATACACTTTGCTCATGTAATCTACACAGATGCAACAGTTATTTTTGCAAATCATAAATTGTTACACTAAAAAAATATTAACACATGAGATGACGGAAATCATTGTGGTGTGCCACGAAGATGTGAAAAAACCTGTTTAACCGACGCTATTTTGGGTGGGTTTCTCCCATCCCCATACAACACAACTTCTCTGTCTTTCACTGCTCTTACAAGAACATCAGTCTCCTCGGCTGTGAACCGCTCCTGGCGTGCGCCTGGTAAATACGCCAAAATAATAGCAATCCATAATGGAACTTGCGCACCTGCTTTTAAAGGGAATGTTGGATGACGCTCTGATTGGTTTATTTCACGTTACGCCCAAACCACACCTATGAATAATGAAGCTACTTCAGACCAACCCATTTTAGATTTGCGCCGGGCGCAAGAGCCATTTATCCCGCCGGGAAAATAGCAACAGCGCCGAGACCCGCCCACAAAGTTACTTGCGCTTCGCGCTTTGACACTTGCGTTTCAGATCGTTAAAATAGGGCCCATTGTCTGGTTTGGTCGAAATAAACCAGATGTAATTCACCGAGTTAGAATTGAAAATGTCGGGACAAGCGGGAAACAGACACCTAAGTTGACTCTATAACGGTGTTTTTGCAACGTTCGCTGACTGAACTTTCACTGTCATTTCACAAGTTATTTATTCACAAGTTTTTTATTTTGTATGTAAAATCCTAAAACCTAATTATAAAATGTAAAATTAACTTACCAAACTTCCATATATCGACCGAGTGAGACATCCAGATATCCGTGAGTGAGCTGCTGCAGTTGTGTTCTGACGTCAGTCGGGGGGCGCTGTTTACAGCAATCCTGTATTTTTGCCTGGCATATTACAGCCAAGTTACAGCTAGGTTACAGCAACACTAAAATATACTGTAAAATGTTTTCGCTCAAACAAAATTACCCAGAATGCAATACAAAATACAGTATTGTAATGTAATATAAAAAGGCAGTATTGTACTGTAGGTTTTTACAGTAATGTGCTGCTAAATCTACAGTGACATTTAACAGTGTGGCATCAGAGTATCAAATAGCAACAGTTAAAAATCAAAACCTGACTGCATCTGCTACAAATGGGATTTGTTTGGATCTTCCATCAGGACAATGATCCAGAACAATTATCCACATCAACAACAACAAAAAATGGGTAACTGAGCACAAAATTAAAGGGATAGTTCACCCAAAAATGAAAATTTTATGTTTATCTGCTTACCCCCAGGGCATCCAAGATGTAGGTGACTTTTTTTCTTCAGTCGAAAGCAAATTATGATTTTTAACTGCAACCGCTTCCGTCTGTCAGTCAAATAATAGGAGTGATTGGGAACTTGAACAATAAGAGTCGAAAAAACTTCCATAGACAAATCCTAATTAAACCCTGCGGCTCGTGACGACACATTGATGTCCTAAGACACGAAACGATCGGTTTGTGCAAGAAACCGAACAGTATTTATATCATTTTTTACCTCTAATACACCACTATGTCCAACTCCGTTCAGCTTCCGGTTAGTGAGGTCCGATCGCGCTCTGACAACGGAAGTGATGTCTCGCGCTCATTGAAGTATATGGGCGAGACATCACTTCCGTCAGCAGAGCGGGTTTTTTGACCTCACTAACAGGATGCTGAACGAAGTTGGACATCGTGGTGTATTAGAGGTAAAAAATGATATAAATACTGTTCGGTTTCTCACACAAACCGATCGTTTCGTGTCTTAGGACACCAATGTGTCATCACGAGCCGCAGGGTTTAATTTGGATTTGTCTAAGCAAGTTTTATTTACTGTTACAGTAGAAGTTCCCATCCACTGCTATTATTTGACTGACAGACAGCAGCGGTTGCAGTTAAAAATCATAATTTGCGTTCGACTGAAGAAACAAATTCACCTACATCTTGGATGTACTGGGGGTAAGCAGATAAATATCAAATTTTCATTTTTGGGTGAACTATCCCTTTAAGGTTCTGCCATGGCCATCCCAGTCAGAGGTAGAAAGTAACTAATTACAAATACTTTTGTTTCATTACTTGAGTGTATTTTTAAATTTTTTAAGCTTGCCCTCTTTAACGATACAGTTAAAGTAAATGTACAAAGCAAACTGAAATAACCTTAACATTAGCAACAACAGTGAAATAAGAGAGCATGGTTTATCTGTCAATCAGATGCACGTAAAAGTGTAGTCTTTACTATAGCAACAGTTTGGCTCCCAGCACATTTTCAGCATAACAAAAAAAAGTGTGTTTTATTGAACATGTTAAACTATAACCCACTTTATTTTTTTCACTGGCACTTTTCTATTCATACTGTTTTAATCCCTCTCACTTACCCTTGTTTTCTTTTGCCCTTCATAAAAAACATTCAAATGATCTGACGTGGACTTCAAAATTAGTAATAAAACAATCACTCTTGGCAACAGGAATAGCTAGTAGTATGTTTGCTTTGAGTCAAACACGGCAATTTATGAGATTAATATCATGTTTTGCTCCAGAATTATTATATATTGCCTATATACGTGAGTCACGTTTGAAATTGTTTCTGTTGCTTCTTAAGGCGAGACACCCCAGGTGAATAGGGTAAAAAAATTAACTAATAGATATCACCATACTACCCCATGTGATTGATTATATTAAAAATTGCAAACATTTTTTGTATTACAAGTTTTCTAAAATGTTATGTTTAAATATGCAAATGAGGCGTTATCTTATTAAATATGCACTAATTTGCATACAATTCTAGAACAAAAATCTGAATATTGGATGACGTCAGGTTCAAAATTCTCATTAAATTTTTTGGACATATTAAATTCAAAGGTTTTTACATAGGGAATTTTGGATCTCTCTTTTTATCACTCCATAAATCAGAAAATACTATCAGCAGCCAGAAAAAAAAATATTTTCACAATTTTTTAGGAATAAAATGTTGTATAAAATCAGGCAAATTATATATCAACAAATCCCTCTGTAAAAACCTTCAGAATATAGATAGGAATAAAACTATAAAGTTTGGTGTATATAAGTTCTGCTGAAGTGAAGATTTCTGACTCAGAGCAGGGGAAAAAACACATTTTGAGAAAATGGCCTTTAAAGATATTTACTGTAATTGGAATCTATAGACGCAAATAGATAAAGTGCTATAAAATATACACTTAAAAGTGTATTTTGGATGTTTTCTTTCCACCAGTCTGAAAAAACACTTTATGAAAAGCCAAAAAGTGCAAAATCTCAAAATTGACAGGTGCCTGAAAAAACAGTGTTTTTGCCTGTAGTGTTTCCCCTTAAAGGGGTGGTTCAATGCGATTTCACTTTTTTAACTTTAGTTAGTGTGTAATGTTGCTGCTTGAGCATAAACAGTATCTGCAAACTTACAGCGCTGAAAGTTCAATGCAAACGCGATATTGTCTTTTAAAGTTATGGAAGGTTAATGCCTACAAAAACGACCGTTTTGGACTACAACGAGCTTCTTCCCGGGTTGGTGACATCATAATCCCTGCAAAACACGGCCCCCGGGAACACGCAACAAAGTGGGCGAGGCCAAGTCGGCGGCGACAAAAGATAATAGAACTAGGGCTGGGCGATATATTGTATGAGATTGTCATGCGCATTTCAGATGAATCGCCTTCGATAATGAATGCGATATTGCGTAGCTTGTCAGTGAACTACGGCTCTGTCTATTAAATGCCGCTCCATTTGAAAGCAGGTGATGACGATTTAGCGGTAATCAGGGAACCGGCTTTACTGACAAAATGCGCATATATCGCCCAGCCCTAAATAGAACCCATTGTAATCTTTGATATTTTCTACACTGGATGCGCCGCTGAAGACAGCTTCCAGAATCTACACGAGTTCAATGCTGGATTTGCACATAGGCTTTTACTGAAACATGAAGTAATTCCTACTTTAAAAGCAGAAGCTGCTGTTTATTGGCTTCAAACTGTAAGTACATTTTATTGTTTGTACATGTCTTTTAAGCTTAGTTCTGTTGCTATTTTTGGTTGCATCAAAGACATATATAAAGAGCAACTCGTTTTTGCTTCGCTGGCCAGTTAGCTAAATTCTAGTGCATACTTCTCCAACAAACGTCTATGTTCATAGACAAACACTTGTTCATGCTATAAATTTCACGCTACCTTTACAAAAATGCTACTACTCAGTCATGTTTGGCTACAGTAAAGCTTTAATCAGGATAAAACCGTATATTGAAAGCTAACAAACAGCAGTGACAGCATATCTAAACACTTTGACACAAATACAAAATGAAATACTATTCATAAACGTCCTTTAAAAGCTGTGATTGCAGAGGTTCTGCTTGACCCTCTTCATCTGGGTCTGATTTGGCTCAATTTGATACAGCAATATAGACGCCATTATTTACATTTCCATTAAGGCACGTAACTACGAATGGTAAGGGGCGTGGCATTTCCGGTAGCTTCAGCGAATCACGATACACTGGGCCCGCTATACTGTGTCAGTCCTGGACAGTTTTTTTTTTTTTTTTAAATGAGCACTTAACATTATTTAATTTCATAATATTTCTGTTTTTTTGTTTTGTTTTGTTTTTTTTGTTTTGCATGTTGAATACTCTCCCTTGCCTCCTTGGAAAAAATGCCTGTTTAATGGGTAGGTAAGTTTTAAACAGAAAAGCCTTAAATCCCTTTTAATGATAGTTTTATAGCTACAGTAGATTATAAGGTTTAAGTACTTTCTTTCTGGTAGCCCATGTGAACATTACATTCTTATTGTTATGTTTGATCAAACTCTGATTCATCTCTTATGCTGGCAGCTTTTTTTGGTCTCCTGGGTTGTTTTTTTGTGTTCAAAGCCATTTGTTTGGTACAGTACCTCAGCACCTTAGAAGAATCTCAAAACATGCTAGGGTGAAAAGTGTATTGTTGTTTTTAATTGTATTTATTCTTATTTTGTATATTTATTATTTAAATGAAGACACAACTGACACAATCTCGATTGTTAAATATTTTTGGAAAAGAAAAAAAATATACAAAAGATCTATTACTGGCCTGAACGATCGACAACAAAAGGCGCCAATGAATGCCAGGAAATATGAAGTACTCCCTCATTTCTGCTACCACAGCTTCATCTCTGGAACATATTGTTAGTGTGGATCATGAAAAACAATTTTCCTTGAAACAAAAAGTGGGTTTCTTAACGTCTGAAGATTTTTTCACTGATAGTTTTGTTGATAAATTTTAATTGAGTTGTTATTGTTTTTATAAGTTAATCAGTTATGAAGTAGTGCATGAAAGTAGTTTTAATGACAAATAATGAACCAATGTTGCTAAATTGTGTACATAATTTTGTATGTTAAATATATTTCTGATCCAGATAAACTTGATGCACTTTATGCTATACTGAAAATGTATTTTGACATGCAAAAATGTTTTGGCACATAAACCTATTTGGCACATTGTCATGTACTTCCAATCCCAGAAAGCCATATATATGATGGGAAATTTTAGAAAAACATAAATCTGCACAGCTCCTGAGATTATTGGGGTGACTCAACTTACCCACTTATCTTATGTTGCTTTTCTACAGTGTAAAGTTTTAGAGAACTCCCTCCATTGACATTACCTCACTGTGTAACGCCCTCAGTGCTTGTGTGAGCATCACCTGAATGAATAACAGTCATGAAGTGACTGTTAACACCCATGTAGTCCTCAAAAACTGTGGCTTGAACTTGCCCATGTAATCATCTCCCATTCATGCACTAATGCCATAACAACAAGGTAAAGTTTAAACATTTGCTAGTGGATGTTTTGCTAGGTGTGTACTTCCTGATGTCCCTCTATCTATCTCTGTCCTCTGTGCAACAGACTCCTCCAGTTGTTTAGTTCAGGATTTATCAGATTCCTGGCTTTACAGGTTTCTATCATAAGTCAAATTGCATCAGGGGAGTCTGGCATGCAGACATATTATGTACCTTTCTCACGATGTCAAACGTCTGATGACTTTCTCCTACAACCATGTTATCACCTGTTGTGAAAGGTGTGACTATTGATGGGAGAGTGAGACAAAGGAAGGTCTTGTTCTCTATCTGGCAGCTCTCACTGTAGTAATGCATGTGCTTTGAGTAAACTTGCAGTGTTTTTTTGTTTTTGTTTTTTTGAGAGAGAGAGAGAGAGAGCTATATCTTTTCATAGCTATATCCTTTTGGCTGACAACTAGGATGTCCCTGAGGGACAGACAGTTACCTTGTAGTGTCTCTCTATATTGGCTGCAGTTATTAACCTTGATTTGATTTTTCTGTACTAGAATTTAGAAATGAACTATCCCCAAAACAGCACTGAATATTGTCTTTATACAGTATATGTATGCATGTATGTATGTAAATACAATAGTCAGTTCTGTTTTGGGGATTGTTCATTTCTAAATCCTTCTTAAGTGACCCAAAGCACACAAGTAGCTGGTCTGACTTCCTCCAACCCGAGGACCTACGAATGTAGGCCTCCAAGGCTCTGACAGGGCAAAATGGGTGTAGCCTCTCAACACATGTGGTGGAGGATGAAAGGCCTGCTGGATAACAGACCATGCCACATTAGATGGCACTTTGGGCACATAGCCCGGCCTAGGGTGGAGAATGGCCTTAACCCTCTCAGGAGCGAACTCGAGGCAGGAGGGAGCAACAGAAAGAGCCTGCAGGTCCCCAACTCTTATAAGGGATGCAATAGCTAGCAGGAAGGTCACTATGAGAGAGAAACTTCTCCGACACCTCATCAATAGGTTCGAAGGTTGCCAGAGATAACCCTTCAAAAACCACTGCCAGGTCCCAAACAGGAACCCTGGCTTGGATAACAGGCCTCATTCTCCGAGCAACATGAAGGAAACAAACAATTAATTGGTGCTTCCCCAGAGGCCCACCACGCTTGAAGGCATGTTGAAGGCAGCTATGGCCACCACAAAGACTTTAAGTACTGATGCCACTTAACTGTCATTCTCTGCACCATAAAGAAAACACATTCCACTTCTCCCTCGTGGAGGGAGCTCTAGAGTTTAAAATGGTCTCAACAACCCCGGTTGAGAGACCAGTGCTCAGAAGCTGGTCCCCCTCAGGGGCCAGACCCATAGCATCCACAGCTCCGTCTGGGGGTGATGAATTAGGCCCCCTGCTTCCGATAGCAGGTCCTACCTGATGGGAATGTCTCATGGGGTGCCTGCTATGAGCGCTATAATGTCTGAAAACTCCAGCCAGCCTGGATGGGGCTACTAGGAGTAAACTGACCCCGGCAGACCTTCTCTAGAACTCCCGGGGGTAAAGCGATCAGGGGAAATGCCTCATGTGAGGGAACAAACTCGACAGGGCTGCAACGACTTCGGGCTGGAAACCGATGCACCCTTGAGCACTGCCCGTGCATGCTTCGCTCCAAGGCACATCAAACAGAGCGAGTGTGCGTCCCCATCCGTGATATATCTAGAACAGGGAGATGCACACCGCTTATATATTGCCTCTCACTCGCCATGATATTTATAATATAATGCTTATGCATCAGGACAAACAACACCAAATAGGACTGACAATCACACAGAATGCTTGCTGAAGAGCAGAAGCCAACACTGTTGAGTGCCGGTTCCCCTTTGTAGCTTCCGTGTACGCCATCACATGTGACATCATGACGCAACACAAGTTGAGATTGGAATAGTTCCACATGTGCTTCAGACGCTATCACGCTGGAGGTGTTCCGACGCAGTGCGAGTTCACTCAAAAGAGAACTATAGTTGCACTGGCCCTTCCTTATTTAATTGTGTGTAAAACTGCAGCTGCTGACATTATAAAGGAAACTGTAACCCTTAGGGTGTACGTCTCTCTATTTACAATAGCACAGCATACCAGATTAAAGACAAACCAGTCCATTCACCTCTGCCAGAATTTTAATCTTACAGTTTTTTTCAAATGCGTACACACATTTTCAAAACTTTTTCTCTTTTTTCAAAACTTTACACACAAATCCAAGAATTACACACACAAAATGCAAAATGCCTCATATTTCTTGCAAAATGAAACACTGCATTCAAAATATCACAAACACATCTCAAAAGCAAACATTTGTCTTACTTTGCAAACACATTTGCCATAATATTCTATTTTGGATATATCACATACACACAGTTATTCAAAACCTAAAGCTGCTATGTACATTTCTGTACAAGATTGAAAGTAATTGACAGAGAGATGTTGAAAAATTCATGGTATGTTAAGCATGAAAGCAAGATTGAAACTTTTTTTTTTTACTGTAAGCATTTGTGGTTGTGAATACAGTATTGCACAGTATGAAAGAAAATAAATACCATGTGTAGTTGGACCAAAAAAACAAACAAACTAGCAACCAAAAAAACTAGCCCAAATGTCCCTACAGGTAAAGTAATACCAGTGCATTTTGACTTTGTGGGGACATTTTTAAAGTCCCTATGAAGAAACAAGCTTATACATAAATCATACAGAATTATGTTTTCTGAACATTTAAAATAGCAGAATGTTTTCTGTCATGGGTAGGTACGGTGGCCCAGTAGTGCACAACACAACTAAATTAAAAAAGCAAACAAGTTCACAACACAACGAAATCGAGCCACAACCCAACGGAATAAAGACACAACACAACGGAATCGAGCCACAACACAACAGAATAAAGCCACAGCACAACGGAATCAAGCCACAACACAACAGAATAAAGCCACAGCACAACGAAATCAAGCCACAACACAACAGAAATGCTCCCGACCACTAGGGGCTCTCAGAGCTCGGTAAAGTTAGTTTTCCTTGCCACTGTTCTATAGAGTCGGCAGTAATATCAATACCATGATTAGTTTAAACAGTATGTAACCACCGTATATCGAGATGAAATATTAATTCAATATCACCTACGTGCAAAATAGCTTCATATTTATACTTGTGAATGATTTGACGCACTACCACGGCGCATGATGAAGGGAACGTCTGCCAATCCCACCAAGTGGTTAAAACGTATAATTTGTATTCATAAAAATTACTTTTAACATTTAAAAACATACATATTCAAATTCCAAAGCTTGTCAGTCTTACCAACAGGAACTAACAACCTTTGGAATTTGAACATGTCTGTTTTTAAATGTTAAAAGTAATTTTAATGAATACAAATTATACGTTTTAACCACTTGGTGGAATTGGTGGATGTTCCCTTTATCATGCGCCGTGGTATCGCGTCAAATCATTCACAAGTATAAATATGAAGCTATTGTGAACGTAGTTGATTTTTAATTAATATTTCATGTCTAATTACAATGCTTACATACTTAAAACTAATCATGGTATTGATATCTTTGTAAAACTGTCTCTGAGAGCCCCCTAGTGGTCGGGAGCATTTCCGTTGTGTTGTGGCTTGTTTCCGTTGTGTTGTGGCTTTATTCCGTTATTCCGTTGTGTTGTGGCTTGATTCTGTTGTGTTGTGGCTTTATTTCGTTGTGCTGTGAACTTATGTTTGCTTTTTTAATTTCGTTGTGTTGTGCACTACTGGGCCACCGTAGGTAGGTCTAGTGGTAAAGTTAGCGTAGGGGGATAGAATATACAGTTTGTACAGTATAAAAACCATTATGCCTAGGGAATGTCCCATAAAACATGGAAACCCAACATGTTTGTTGTTTGTGTGTTTGTTGGTGGGCAAGATGGTTGGGTTTATCTAGGCTCCATCTCTCCTCCTGGCTGGGTCCAGCCACAGTACTTCATCCACGTCACATACTATATTCTCTTTTGCATATCCAACCTTGGATGGAAGCAGCGTCAGTGTCTCCACATGCCTCCTCCATTGCCTGGAGAAGTGTTATGTTGACATAGGGACAACGATCAAGCACTTTCCAGCACCATGTGGAGAAAAAAATCCTCAATGGGGTGTAGAAATGATGAATATGGAAGCAAGTAGACAACAGAAATGTTGTTCAAAACCTATAACTTGACCTTTGGCCTATTCTAAAGCCATGATTGGTTGCTGTTAAGTAAAGCAATAAGTGTTTGTGCATGTGAGGAGTGAGTGTGAGGCACTGATGAATTAGTGTGGCGTTTTGATTGGTTGTGTTCGAAAAAGGAAATCAAGATACTTCCTGTTAGATTTGTGTGTGTTACACAGATAATTGTGTGTTGTGTTTTGCAAAAAGTGTTTTATGAAATTGAAAAATGAGTCAAAGGCCAAGAATTAGTGTGTGGTTTTGCAGATTTGGTGTGTGGTTCTGCTGTTTGAGTGTCAGAAAATGTGTGACAAGTAAGGATTTTGTGTGTAAGCAGTTGAAAAAAACTGTAAACTGGCAGCAGTGTTTTGAAAGTGGTAGCTTATCTGTTGGACAACCCACAATATTACAGCAACCAGCTTGACCACCTGAAACCAATTAAACCAGCTGATGTAAATGGTTTTTTAATGCGTAAAGGTGATTTAATGATTTGGACCCAAGGGGTAAAAGTTTTGCTGCTTAGCATGTTCCAGTTTGCCCCATCTGGTAGACACATAACCACCACACCATCTGAAAACCCAAAAAGCATCATTCTTCATTGATGGCAATGTACTCTGACAACAATGGTAAATGGATTTTCCAGCAGAGAGACACTTCATCAGGTCAGTGCTTCAATTTAACCTGCTCCAAAAGACACAAAATGAAAGACTGTCACATAGCATCACCTGGTGGCTAAACTCTATCTCTGTGGCATGAGGCACACCCATATTCACAGCTACTGCAACACACCCCCTCTGATTCAAACATTTTATATTATATTCTGTGTGGTCTTTATTTATTTATTTACAAACACCTTCTTCTGGTCCTTAGACTTAAGATTGATTTTCAGTTCCATTAATTTGTTTGTTTCTCATTATTCATCTCTAAGTAGTTGTTTGATCGTAGTGTACTGAGGAAGTGTTTTATTTAAAAAAATCCAAACACACCCACTGAGTGACACCCACCTTAAACCCAACAATGAATCACTGCGACATCTCAAGTTCACACTGGTCTATGATCACTGATCTTTGTCTATGACCTGTTCACACTGAACTAAATGTGTCATGTTTTCTTCTGTTGACACCTATTTAAAGGAATAATTCACATAAAAATGACTTTGTCATCATTTACTCAGACCTATATGGGAAATGATGATGAATGAAACCTCCCTTTCTCTTAAACACATCTTGTACTGATGTGCTTTTAGTTCAACACAATGTTTTTAAGTGATAAGCTCTCTGAAGGACTTGTTTAAAGAGTTAGTTCACCCAAAAATAAAAATTGTCCCATTATTTACTCAGCCTCAAGCCATCCTAGGTGTATATGACTATCTTCTTTTACAATCGGATATACAGTACAGTCCAAAAGTTTGGAACCACTAAGATTTTTAATGTTCTTAAAAGAAGTTTCGTCTGCTCACCAAGGCTACATTTATTTAATTAAAAATACAGTAAAAACAGTAATATTGTGAAATATTATTACAATTTAAAATAACTGTTTTCTATTTGAATATATTTGACAAAGTAATTTATTCCTGTGATGCAAAGCTGAATTTTCAGTATCATTACTCCAGTCTTCAGTGTCACATGATCCTTCAGAAATCATTCTAATATGCTGATTTGCTGCTCAATAAACATTTATGATTATTTTCAATGTTGAAAACAGTTGTGTACTTTTTTTTTCAGGATTCCTTGATGAATAGAAAGTTCAAAAGAACAGCATTTATCTGAAATACAAAGCTTCTGTAGCATTATACACTACCGTTCAAAAGTTTGGGGTCAGTAAGAATTTTTATTTTTATTTTTTTGAAAAGAAATTAAAGAAATGAATACTTTTATTCAGCAAGGATGCATTAAATCAATCAAAAGTGGCAGTAAAGACATTTATAATGTTACAAAAGATTAGATTTCAGATAAACACTGTTCTTTTGAACTTTCTATTCATCAAATAATCCTGAAAAAAAATATTGTACACAAATATTTTGTACAATTGTACACATTAAATGTTTCTTGAGCAGCAGATCAGCATATTAGAATGATTTCTGAAGGATCATGTGACACTGAAGACTGGAGTAATGATGCTGAAAATTCAGCTTTGCCATCACAGGAATAAATTACTTTGTGAAATATATTCAAATAGAAAACAGTTATTTTAAATTGTAATAATATTTCACAATATTACTGTTTTTTACTGTATTTTTAATTAAATAAATGTAGCCTTGGTGAGCAGACGAAACTTCTTTTAAAAACATTAAAAATCTTAGTGGTTCCAAACTTTTGGACTGTACTGTATATTAAAAAAAAAATTCTGGCTCTTCACAGATTTATAATGGGGGGCGTGTTTTGAAGCCCAAAATAAATGCATCCATCCATCGTAAAAAATAATCCATACGGCTCCAGGGGGTTAATAAAGGCCTTCTTAAACAGAGTGATGGGTTTTTTTGTAAGAAAAATATCCATATTTAAAACTTTATAAAATAAAATAACTAGCTTCCGGCAGACGGCCATATGCATCGATTTGTGGCGGAAGAGTAAACTCTGGTCGTCTGGTGGAAGCTAGTTGTTTTAGATTATAAAGTTTTAAATATTTTTCTTACAAAAAACCATCACCTCCCTTTAGAAGGCCTTTATGTCCCTGGAGCCGTATGGATTATGTTTATCATGGATGGATGCATTTATTATTGGCTTCAAAACAGGCCCCCCATTCACTACCATTATAAATCTTTGGAGAGCAAGGATATTTTTGAATATATCTCCGACTGTGTTTGTCTGAAAGAAGATAGTCATACACCAAGGATGGCTTGAGGGTGAGTAAATCATGGGATAATTTTAATTTTTGAGTAAACTATCCCTTTAAAGAGGACTTATTATGCTTTTCAGATTTCATTAGTGTGTAATGTTGCTGTTTGAGCATTAAAAAGGTTTGCAAAGTCACAAAGCACAAAGGGAGTTATTCTTTATCAGTAAGAATTTCACAATATTCCTCTTTTAAATAATTCGGGCCCAAGTCATACACAAAAAAGAGGCGAGGCCTGAGTGTGTTGCGTTAGTTGTTGCCACGTCCAAGAGACGCTGAAACCATGGTTATGGTAAGGGCTGTGACGCAGTCTGACACACGATTGAAACGATTACTCAATCACAACACACCGGCCCACCTGACCAAACAGAGCAAATTGTGCTTTCTGGAAGGAGGGGCTTCAGACTGGAACTAAACACAGCGTTAGTGCAGCAACAATGCAAAATATGTGAAAAATAGTGTGTTTTTAGCATGAAAACCTGTTTTAGTAGACCCCAAAAACAAAATCAAGACTTTGTAAATCAACATAATATGTCTTTAATAAGATCGTACCTTTGATCGAGCTTTTGTGCATTTAAAATGCCTTGTGTTGTTTTGGTTTTGGGACTGTAAAAGTTAGTCCTCTGAAGTCATAGTTTTGTGTGATGAACAAACTTTAAGTTGTTATTCACTAAAATCTTGCCCCCTCCTGTACACATCCAATCAAATGCAGTTTCAGGGCTGACTGCATGAAATCATGTCACAGATGACTGCATATCAAATAGTGGCCAGTGCCAGCATTTCTCCTTTTTCCACAGAAGAAAAACAATCATACAAGTTTGGAATGACATGGGGTTGACAGATTTTTCATTTTAATAGCCAACAATGTCATTACAAAATTATTGACAGTCTTTCTGAAGCTGAAGTATGTTAAAAATTTAAAATGTATAACATAGATTTTAAGAAATCTATAATCCTATACAGTAGACAGTGTCTAGCGCAGGTTATGTCAAAAGCTCTTTTAAGTTTATCATTTCAGTCATCTAAATCTTATCTCTTCATGCTGTCATAGGAATGTACCTGGGCCCTTTGTAACATAAGATACGTCAAGATGAGAAGATATATATCTGGTAAAACAGCATTCTAAATTATAACCCTTGTATGTTTTTCCCTTCCAGATAGCATTTAAAAGAGAACGATAATCATTGTTTTGTTGTTGTTTTTAAAAAAAAAATGTAACTGTGATTTATACATTTATGTTGTGTTATACTGCATGAGCTTTTAGCATGTAAGCTGGATAACAACAGTACATTTATACATTTATGTAATGGTATAAATGATAATGTTCATATCTATCTTATTGAGAAAGAAAAGAAAGAATAGAAGTGAAAAAGAAAATAGAAGTGACTCTTTTTTTACTTTATAAAAGTAAAGGAGATTAGAGTGAACCAACAGGTTCAGTTACATGAGAAGTTTTTATCAGCTTGAACATCATGAACTTCTGGTGTGAAACCACACATTCCATACAACCTCCTCATTAAAAAACAAAAAACACATGGTTGTTGGCACACACAGATATTTCAGATATTTGTTTCATTTGAGAGACGTGTTGTCCCAGGATTGAGGCTGAGAGGATCATTGGTGCCCACTGCCCAACCTTCAAGATCTTTACACCTCCAGAGTAAGAAAAAGGGCTAAGAAAATCACTTTGGACCCCACACACCCAGCCCACTTATATGTTGCTCTCTGGCCGGCGTTACAGAGCACTGAGTGCCAGAACAGCCAGTCACAAGAACACCTTCTTCCTTAAGGCTATATTCAGTCTGAACATTTAAAACTCTCATAACTGTACTTTTTTCCCAAAACATAGTCAGAATTGTATATCTTATAACAGCTACTTGTAAATAACATGTCTATACATTCATAAATCTGTCAATTATATATTTTTCTTATTTATATTTATTACTGTATTGTATTATATTTAAATTTTTGTCTTTTTAGAATAATAATATTATTATTGTGTCATATTCCATTTTATCACCTAATTCCTATTTCTGTACTTTCTTCTGCACTGGAAAAAAAAAATACCTTGACCTTGTAGTTTGTAGTCATAATATGATCTGAGGATGGTTTATGAGTAAACTTGTGCCTAAATGGCCTGCTAAATATGTGGGAGAAAAATTAACCTTTAAAAAAGTGTTTGTTTTTTAGTTTTAAGAGGAATGGTGTTTTGTTAACTCATTCAATGAGCACAGTTATTAAATATTATACATTATCCTTACTATTCTAAAGTAATTTTAAAGTGCTCATAAATATTTAAATACATGGTGGGTAAAATTTGCCTCTCAATTTTGTATTGACCTTCCAGTTCTATAATCATATTTCCTATAACTGGGTGTGTTTTTTTTAGATACACATTTGGTTTTTGGTTTAATGGAAATGTTATGATTAGAAGTCTTGATAATTCAGTCCAGGACAGGAAATTACACATTTTGACGTTAAACAGCAGCACAAAAAATGTTGATGTTCAGGTTCTAGAGGGCAACGTAAATACCCACCTGTTCACTGGAAAGCCTCTCCCCTCCCCCAGCCTGGGCAAGTATTTAAAGATTTTTTGAATCTAACAAAGTCACGGCCAAGCATTTGCTTTTGTGTCTTGTCTCCCACTTCTATATTTGAGACCATTTCTAGGACGACACTATGTCTTTCCCCTATAATTCCAGAACCCTCAGTGTTTATGGAGGAGCCGGTGGTCGAGGAACCCGGATATCCTCGTCCCCCGCCGGGGTTCTTCATTCTTCTCCAAGGGGCTTCAACCTGGGTGATGCTTTAGACCCGTCCGCTGATGAGAAGGCCACCATGCAGAATCTGAATAACCGCCTGGCCTCTTACCTAGAGAAGGTGCGCTCACTGGAGAAGGCCAATGCTGAGCTGGAGAGCAACATCAGGGAATGGTATGACAGTCGCACTGAAGTCACATTTGACCACACCGACTTGTTGGACACCATCAAGGACCTGAGAAACAAGGTGAGTTCAGGGTAGAGTGGGGATCTCAGACAGAGTGGATGATACTACTGTATACAGAAATGACATTAGTGTTCTTCTCTGTACTGTATTAAACTAATATATATATATATATATATATATATATATATATATATATATATATATATATATATATATATATATATATATATATATATATATATATATATATATATAAACGGTTAGTTCCTGTCCTTGATTCTGATTGGCCAATAGCTGTGTTTTATTCACGATAAAACACGGCTATGACCGCTTCACTCAACAGTTCTGTGTATCACTACACAACACCATTAGCAACCACTCTTAGCAACGTAAACTGTAAAATCTCAATTGATATTGTTCATTGAAGCTTACTGTATTATGTAGAAGAGTATTGTGAGAAATGATCGAGTGAGCGAGTTTATTACCTTCATTAATATTTAACATTTCATAATAAAAAATCTGTTTAAATGTCCGATGTATCTTGTCCTTTTAACAGTTAAGGGGTTTTCCCGTGACTGACAGCGCTAGTCAAAGCATTTGTTAGTTGCGTCTTGTTCTGTGTTCACAACAATTCTTTCAATGTAAGTCTTTGCTACTGACTGACAAACTCATAAAGACAGTCTTTGCCACCATTTAATGGTGTACTAATGTAACTTCTGTTGCTGTTCACGATCAGGGACTATTTTTTACGGGCGGAAGGAAGGCTTTTAGTGAGAGTTCATGAAAGTTGCATTGATACATATATTTTTGGCTTTAATATTTATATTGTGTAGTAACCATTTTATAAAAGCAATAAGGCACTCAAGGCTAGTGCTGTATCGTGAACAAGTAACGGCTTAAGGGGCTGCAGGCACTCCGCTTCACGTCGTGTCTAGCAACGCCCTTCAGCTGTGACTTATTCATGATACAGCACAGCCTCTCGTATTATATATATATAATTATTATTGTTGTTGTTACAATTATTAAAAACATTAATTCTAATTTGACACTAATTCTAACATTAACACTAATTGACTAGTCTGAGATGGGATCTATAGACAAATATGCTTAGACACAGACTGAACAAGTTTTGTTTGGATTTGGCTTTGTTCCACATTCTGTGGTTGTACTGTATTCCACAGTCACCAAAAACCAGTTCTAAAAATAAAATGACTCCAGGTGCCATTGTGCAATAGACTAATCTGCTTTTTTCTTCTCATTTTTTAAATCAGTGCTCTGGGGGTGTATATTCTGTAACCTGTTAAAAAGACTGATATCTTTGCCACCTGCTGTATAATAAGACTTTTTCTTTTTTACTGGCAGATCCAGTCAGTTTCTCTAGACAATGCCACAATCGTCCTGGCTGTGGACAATACCAAATTGGCTGCTGATGACTTCAAAATAAAGTGAGAAACAAAATATTGTCTTGTGATTGATTTAATTGGTCATTTATTGGCAATTTTTTGCTTTTAAACCATCTCTTCAGGTATGAGAATGAGCTGGGTATGCGTAGGGCCATTGAGGCTGACATCGCCAATCTAAGAAAAATTCTGGATGAGTTTAGCTTGAGTCGGTCAGATCTGGAGATGCAGATTGAGTCTCTGAACGAGGAGCTTATCATGCTGAAGAGAAGCCACAAGGAGGTAAGATATATGACACACATTTCCCATCTTAACCTGTCTCATTGAAGAATCTTCTGTGGGGTTATGCCTGTTGTTTCTCTTATCTTTGTAAAAACTCTTATTTCATTTCATTAAAATAGACAGAACTCAGTCGATTGGTGTTCAGTTCCATAGTGTATTATTACATATTCTAAAAGAGCAAATTCTAGCTTGTAAACAGCAATGATATTACCATGACAGGATTTCTATTCAGGGCATTGACCATGAGACTGGCCATTCAGATATTCCACCCACAAATTGATTCCTATTTTACACAAAGCTGTTATGTAAGTCCAAGTAAGTTGGAAACATTTCCACTGAACTGTATACAGTAAATATCACCATAGTGATGTGGGATGGTGATGTGATTAAGACTCATGGCCGGTAACCACTGTTCAAATAAAGCATTTCTCATATATTTATTTCCGTTTGTATGCAAGCTCACCGTTTAGCCTACTACCTTTGCTTACTGCTAGCTGATTAGCCTGCTAGCTTAGCATATATGCAAGTTACACTATACTTCACTACCATTATTTATCCTAATTACTACTAGTAGCTATATTTCACATATCTAGAAGAAAATATTGCATAAAGCGATGCATTTTGAACTGCTATTGCACAGCTTTGAAAAATGTGTGAACATGCCATAGACAACACAGTTTGTAAAGACCATTGTGCTGCTCTGTGATTTGTAAGTCATTATGGAAACATAAGGATTCTGTTTCAGGTTCATACTTTCTGAAAGGCCCATTTAATTCAAAAGTAAAGACATGGATCTTCCCTCAGTGTGAGATTCCACCACTCCTCACATTCCAACCTTCCCACAGACAGACAGGCACACACCCTGGTACACACTGAACACAGGACAGCTAAAACCTGTGGAATATATAGGCCTGTAACTGATATCCATATATAAGATTACCTTATTGAAAAGTGATATGCAAACTTCATATCCTGTAGTTTTAGTTTTTGTGCATACCATACAGTAAATGTACATAAAGAGTGATAAATTTGCAAGATTATTAATGTTTTGAAAGAAGTTTGACGTTTCCCATGTTCCAATGCTGGTTTTTTTCCACAAATACAGTGAATTGTGAAATATTCTATTTTATTTAATTTTTTCCCCTGTATAATGGCAAAGCTGAATTTTCAGCATTTGTTTTTTGGTACTTTTTATTATTATTATTAACACTGTTGAAAGTGGTTGTGCTGCTTGTGGAAACCATGATAGTGTCTATTTTATTTTATTTTACTTATTTTTTTAAGGATTTTTTAATGAACATAAAATTTAAAGAACAGCATTTATTTGAAACATATTATAAAAAATATATTCACTTTCATTTTCATTTTCAATTTAATGCATCTTTGCTTAATTTCTTTAAAAAAAAAAAAAATCATAGTGATTCCAAATTTTTCAAACTGTCATGTATCTAGACAGAAAGAAAGTCTGTTTAAAGTCTTTAATTTTGGTATTTTCTGCTTAAAAACAATTGAAGGACCAATTCTGAAAATGAGAGGTTAGGTTACTGTAAAGCGGCCATTTCAAAGATAGCAGTTTCCACACCAGAAAAACACACAGGGTCATTAAGAGTGTTCCTTCCTTCCTTCAATTTTTCCCCTTTCCTCTTGTTCTTCTGCTGTCAGCTCTGCTGGGGATTTTCCGTCCCATTACATCATTTTAAACTAAACAGTAATATCACTAGGGCTCTTGGGTCTATGAAAGGTCATCATTCATTTAGTATAAACAGAACTAGGTGCACACACAAACCTCTTCAAAAACTCTTCAATAATTTTTAATAAAAAAAATCAACCAGGGAAAACTACACTTTCTCCTTAAATCCTGAAATCGTTCAGACATGTTTGGGATTAAAAGGCTATTGGCTCGTCCTACCACTCCCACTTCTTTTTTATTCTTATTAAATCTACAGATAGAAAATTAATACCATGTCTGCATGATAAAACAATCCATCTCTGTCTCTGTGCCAAATCACACTCTTTCTGATGTGTGTTTTCACAGGAAATGGCCCTGGTTAGTGCTGAGGTTGGATGTCAGGTGAACGTTTGTGTGGATGCAGCGCCCTCTATGGACCTGAACCAGGCCATCAACGAGATCAGACAACACTATGAGACCATGACTGAGAAAAACCGTAAAGACCTGGAGTCCTGGTATGAAAGCAAGGTGAAGTTAAAACTACAAATGCATTTGTATTTGAGTAACTTCATTAATTATTATTTTGGGGCAATTTTACTGTGCTTACTGAAAATGAATACTTAAACTTTTACTTAAGTACAATTCCATGGAAATAATATTAATTTTTAATAATCATAATTAAAGATTAAAACATTACAATGCAGAGTACATATTTGCCAGGTTATCATGACTTTAAATGACTTCTTATTAGAAAAAAATTGGAAAATTTTTGACACAATACCCAATATTTTACTTAAAGGTGCAGTATGTAGGATTTACCACTAGGCCAGTGTTATATATTTTGTTTACTTGAGTACTTACAATATCCCAAATGTTTCCAACTATTTGTAAATTGTGAGAAAATTGCAATTTTAACCAAGACTCCGGGATGTGTGAGGAGTCGCCTGTCAATTGCGCCATACCCACGTTACCCTCGGTTTTATTTAGTAGAAACCATGGAAACACTAAAGACGCTTTAATATATTACACGTTTTAATAGACAAGGGAACAACTGTTTTGATAATTGTTGTTATATAGCTCAACACGTTTAATCTTATTGTTTAAATCTAATTTTCTTGATTTTTTTGCGAGTACCGTGCTTTACCATGCCTCAGAGAAAAACACTATTTTGTCAAGTAGCTAACATAGCATAATCAGATACATCTTTATTTTTAGTAACAGTAATACAGAATTTTCTCCATCATACAATACGTTTTAAAATGAATTGCATGCCATTTATCAACACAAGCCATCCAGCATTTAACATGATATTCTAATATTAATCTAGCTTACTGCAGTGTGTCTCAAACAAGTGTCTCACAGCAGCCGCCAAGCGAACGCACAGAGTAACGTAATTGCATAATTTTCAACACTCTCAAATGTATCTAATATGATAAACAGAGCTGCGTTACCTCATACTCATGACCGGAAAAGCGGAAGCGGCGCCGGGCCAAAGCGGCATAATAAAAGTTCCGCTGCTCGTGAGGCGTGTGTTGCACAATCGCTCCAGCGGCCTCGTTCAGCTCCCTCGACACTCGATCCTGCACTGCTTCATACTACAATAACGTTAATAATCGCATCCATGAACGTGATTTCTTCCCGGGTCCTATCCCTATTCTTTTGCACCGTCCGTTGAGGTGAAGACCACATGTCCCAAGATTCCGCGCTCAAACTTGGCGTCATCAAGCCACGCCTTTGTTTTGAATAGACCTCTAGCGACCTCTAGCAGACAGAAATCTTACATATTGCACCTTTAAGTAAAAGGTCTTAAATGTCTGAAAATAACTGATTTGGTGCTTAGTCACTCATCTATGATTAACAGAATAACATATTGTTTTATAATGGGATACTAGGATGCGTGTGATGTTATAGTTGTTTTTGTTGGTGTTAACTGCAGATTGCCACAGTGCAACAGGAGGTGGTCACACATAATGAAGATCTTCAGAACAGCAGAACAGAGCTGAAGGAGTTGACAAGCACCTTACAAAGACTACAGATTGAACTGCAGACTCATCAGAGCATGGTACCCCTACACACCCTTACAAATATATTTATTTTTATAGCAAAAAATAGAGTTGTTGTTTAAAGTGAAGAAGCAATGCAGCATAATTTCCAAGTCTGTAGCAACATGTCTAAGCAGAACATGTGTGCCAGGCTGCTTTTTTTTTTTTTCTGTCCGTGAGCTCCAGCCTCTCCCCCTCTAGTTCATCAACCAGCACTCTGCCAGCTTTAAGACTTTAAGAGCAGTCAGGGGAAATGTGCTGTAATTTCCTATGCTTACACATTTACAAAAACAAGAGATAGACTGTTAAAGTAAAAGTGTCTCCAAAGTGTGGGTTATTAGCAATGTTTATATATAATTCTGCCCTAATGCACCCAATAACATTAAACAATCACTGTGTATTTAATTATTTTGATATATATAATGTCTATCCACAGAGGTCAGCTCTTGACGGTGAACTGGACGGCACAAATGCCCGTTACAGTGACCAGCTGGCTAGGCTTCAGGCCAATGTCACAAGCCTGGAGGACCAGCTTAGTCAATTTCATGCTAACATTAGCAACAACAAACAAGACTACGAAACGCTGCTGGACGTAAAGACCAGACTGGAGCGTGAGATTGCAGAGTACAGGAGACTGCTGGATGGAGATGAAAGGTGATGCTTGGTGATTTCATTTCTTAATTTTGATATCTTGTGATTTTGTGGATGCTGATTTAGACGTTAGGAAAAAATGACTTTACTGACACCAGCTTTCTCCCTCTTGTTTTTACAGACATTCCCACAGTAAGTGACTACTTTTTTTTTTGGGTATTTTTTGTATAAATATATTACATCCCGATAAAGCTTTGTAGTACACTGGTAACTCTCTAAAAACCATCTCTCATTGTCTGTTTTTAGAAGTTGTCACCAAAACAATCACAGTGGAGGAAACCATTGTGAATGGGAAGGTTGTGGAGAGCAGCGAAAAAGTGGATGTTAATGAGCAAAATGACTAATCTGCTCAAAAACTTCAGCGAATGACATCACATCTTACTAATGCCTTCTGTTCAAGACCTCTGTAATGCAAAATTGAACAGTTAAAGAAGTAATTGGAAGTTATATTATGAACATGATTAAATGAATGTAATTTAGTTTTTTTTTCTTTGCAAACTCTTTCAGCTCTTTGTTTCCCAGTGTTGAATGACAATCATGTATACCTGATGTACTGCAAGCATGCACAAAATGTAATCATCCTTTCATAAACAAAATAGGGATAAAGAAACAATGCTTTCATATTGACTTAAAACAGACAAATCACAGTCGTGTTTCTGCGCCATCACTGATTTTATTCTTAACAATTGTGTAGCACAAGGCCTGGAGACTTGTGTGATAGGTGTGGATGGGCGGTCTTTGATGGTGTTTGGTGTTTATTTTGTAGTAGATGACACCACTTCCCCATCAACAATGTCTTCAACAATGGTCTTCACCATGACGGTTTTGGTAGAGCTCACTCCTCCTCCTCCTCCTCCTCCTACACTGAAACTTTTAATGGTGACAAAGAGAGAAAATGTTAATGTGTATTCCTCAGAAATGGTAAAAACCCAATCAAAAAACAAACACACACACATTCACTCATTTTAGAGTATCACTACCAGACAGCAACATAGTGTGGTCCAGATCTGGCCCACATCTGGTACATGTGGATTACATGTGGACCAGATATGGGCCAGATCTGGGCCTTCACTATGTTGCTGTCAGGCTATCTTCCACCACCTCCTACCTGCTTGCTTCTCCATCTAGCAGTCTCCTATACTCAGCGATTTCCATCTCCAGCCGGGCCTTGATGTCCAGCAGCATTTTGTACTCCTGAGACTGCCTGTCCGTGTCGGCTCGGACCTGAACAATCTGCTCCTCCAGACTTGATACATGAGCCTGCAGTTGAGACAGCTGCATGGAGTACCGTGCTTCTGTGTCCTTAAGAGTTGCCTCAAGAGACCCTTTCTGTAAAATAGAGTGGAGGTGCTGAGTATTTATTAGTGCAGAGCGGAATAAGAAGTATATTTGTTGGGTAAAAATGGTAGACGTTCAACCAAAAAACAGTTTAAACCAGCCTAAAATGGAATTGCCATTCTTCCTTCAGGATTATCTGATTTCAGAGGGGTTTTGGGGCACTTGTTGACCTGGCTGCCTACTAAACAAACAGAACACTAGCTTTTGCCAGACTAGCTTAAACCATTGTAAACCTGCTTAGAATGGTTTAAAATGTTTATTTCAGAAGCCATTACCATCTTGCTATAGATGTATCCCAACACAGTCACACACACTTACTTTACTGAGTTCAGATTGTAACTCGATCTCCAGGCCCTGAAGGGTGCGTCGAAGCTCTGTAATTTCAGACTTGGTCATTTGTATGGTCTCTGTACTGGCCACAACCTCCTTAGTCAGTGTCTCTGACTGCAGATAAATAACATTCAGAGTTTAGTCAAGCATCTCTAATGATCAAAACTTGATTGTTCTAATTTTGGCTAGTTCACAAAACACATTTATTTGCCCTCTTCTACCTTCGTTTTGAACCAGGACTCTAGTTCACGTTGGTTTTTGGCAGCGACGGCCTCATACTGCTCACGAATCTCAGCCATCACACGGCTCAGATCTTCCTGAGGAGCCGCATCCACCTCCACGTTCACTGAACCAGTCATTTGAGAGCGCATGGCTGCCAGTTCCTAGAGAGAGAAGAAGAATTTGAGATGATGTATGGCCCCTGTGGCACATTCCTCAGATTTACAGTGCTTTCTAGCCCCACATTTGACTGCTTTGTTAGTTCATCTAATGGCAAGGTCAAAGGAACATGTCTGTTTTGGCAAGATCAAAAGATCTTGTTTGTCAATCAAACAGTAATATCTTCTCATGATTGATTTGGACAGGTTTTTTAGTGGTTTACCTCCTCATGGTTCTTCTTGAGGAAGATAAGTTCCTCCTTTAAGCCTTCAATCTGCATCTCCAGGTCAGATCTTGCCAATGTCAGCTCATCCAGGAGTCTCTTCAGCCCAGCAATATCTGCTTCCACAGATTGACGCATACTCAACTCATTCTCATACCTGAATGATTCAAACCAGAGCAGTTTATTAGCAACTTTTCACCAAAGTAAGAGCAAAAGAAGTTTCATACACTGTAGGTTTGGATTTACTTGGTCTTGAAGTCATCAGCAGCTAATTTTGCGTTATCAATGGCCAGGTAGACTCCTCCATTGACACGGGTGGCATCTTGGATCTGTCAGAGACAAGAGAGGATTCAAACAATGATGTTTTTGCAAATGCAAAGCACATTTAGCTTCCAAATATGCATTATTGCAGATATTGTCTGATACATCCATGTGATTGTGGACTTTTGTGCTAAATTTTAGTGCCACCATGACATACACAACTGTACAATGCACTCTAATAGCTTTGTTTCATTGTGACATGCAGAAAACTCAGTGAGGACATGACCACACCCATAATCCTGCAGCTATGAAAATATACATTTCCTGTGCAAGAGATGTTGTAGGGTTTTACAGTAGCAGTACCTTATCCTGCAGGTCGCTGATTGTGGCCTGGTAAGCAGAATAATCTCTTGCAGCAGGCGAGGTTTTGCTCTCCAGAAACTGTCTGATCTTCAGTTCGAGATCCGCATTGGCCGTCTCCAAAGTGCGCACCTTCTCCAGGTAAGTTGCCAGGCGGTCGTTCAGGTTCTGCATCGTTGCTTTCTCATTGACGGTCACGTTGAGGTCCATATTGCCTCCTCCAGCGCCACCACCAAAGCTAAAGCCTGCTCCACCACCAGCACCTCCTCCAAAGCCATAGCCTGCTCCACCACCACCGCCACCACCAGCTGCAAAGGTGCTTGACACAGTGGAGATACGGACCCCGTGGCCCCCTGCACCCCCATACACGCTCCCACCACGCATGGCGCTTGCGTATCCACCGCCTCCGACGCCCATCAGTGAAGACCGAGACTTGCTTCCTAGAGAAGCACCCCGCATCGAGCCTCCACCGAAGCCTCCTCCAGAAGACACAAAACTACGGCTGCTGAAGGACGTCATTGCTGGGGTGCAGAGGAGAGAGTCTTTTTGCTGGAAGGAGAGGGAATGTGGTGCACAGACGAGGCTGATTGATTTTTATATGTTTGTGGGATGAGGTAAGGGGTGGGTGGAGGTACAGATGGAGGAGGGGGTGAGGGGAGAATATGAACAGAAAACTTAACTCTCCGCCCAACACATGCCTGAAGGCAGAGGATCTGTCAGGTGAAATGACATGAACTGTTGGAATGATCTCTGAGAGCCTACAGCCCAGGGCTATGAGCAAAAGACAAGACATATACACATCTCAAAATATGCATGCATATATATAATTTTTCACAGGACGTGATTGCTTTGATGTGAGGGACAAGATTTTCCCATGCATGTCTGAATAGTATCTCATGTTACCGCCATACGGTCTGTGTTACAGGATTCATAACATGTTTGCTGACAGGATGACCTGCGCCTGCCAGCGGGGTTTCCAGGACAACGGAGTGCTGGATGTGATAAACACTTATAAACAGCAAGCTAAAACCACACAGTGAAATGGTCTCTTGCACATGGAATGCTGCCAGCTTCCCTAGAACAAACCTCCCTTTGTCTTTTTAAACATGAACAGAACAAAAAAATAGTGAGCGAGAGAGAAACATTTTCCAAAGTGAACTTTTAAATTGCACAAGAGCCATCTGGAGACGTGCTAGCATGGTGCCGCTAGTCTTGCGTAACAGTCTTTTTCTGAGAGCTTTAACCGTGAGTCAGATACACCACTCCAGAAGGCTTTACTTTTATCTCAGAAAATTCTCATATGGCTGTAAGAAACTTTCAATTGAGGGCTGAAGCTTTGCTTTGGAAAACATGACCATGCAATTCAAATAATTAATTATTTATCTGCAGTTAATGAAGCATTGTTGAAAAGGCTGTGACATGAAGAAGTACATTAGTATCATAATTGCTAGTTTGAATACATTTACAAAGGTCACATTGTACCTAGCTGTCATTACACAAACAACTGAAAACAACGGGGCTAGGATTACTGAAAATGGATCTAGTGTGTGTATCAAGTGATTTATCGATTTTAACTGAGTGATTAATGCGCCTGCGGTTATAAGGTGTAGAGTGATGTGAATTTCATGAGATACTGAATGACAAGATGAATCTGATCCATCTGCTGGTTCCAAACAAGCTCTTACCTGCTTACCGGCAAGCTTATTTTGAATCACAAATTCAAAAAATGTCTTACCAGGATTAAATGATCGCCTTGTTACTGCAAGACTGCTAGCTTTTTGATTTAAAGCACATATTTATGTGCATGCTTTTGTGAGCTTGCCATGCAGGAGTTAATCTTTTAATGACTCAGTCAGCCTGACTTTCACTGTGGGAATTTACTACTGATAAAACTGGCAACCCTTACAAAAAAGAAGTTTTTTTCAATGTACTTTTTATGTACTTCTCAGAAATATACTCAAATTACACTTAAGTATATTTGACTTATACTGACAGAAAAATCTGACTATATTTGGCCTGTACATGTAATCTGTATTTTGATCGAGATATATTTAAAAGTATAATTAAGTATTCAAGTATTTGGCTTGTAGTTGTGTTTAAGCTTTTGCCTAGTTTTACATACTGTCTTATAAACTTACATGTTCAAGTTTAGTTTAGTATAGAGTAACAAGTCAGCTTTGGGGTGAAATAGCTTAGAGAAAATAAAACGTATGGAACTGAACCTGATCTTCTTTGTACACAGTGATAATAACCTACATAGAAACAGATAAAAATGTTGCATTTTTTATTGACAGTTCTTTCGAGGTGTAACAATTTTGTTCATACTTGATTCATACTGGCTTCCAAGCCATTACCAGAAGATAACATTTTAAATCTCATTACAAAACATCAAGCAAAATAGGAAAAGGATTATGTGAGTATTTATTTACTTCAAATCTACATAAAGGTGCTAAAGAGGATGTTTTGTTTTATACATTTTTGCAATATTACTTGAAACTGTCTTTACTAACTGATAAAAGACTATTTATTAGGGGCACTGAAAGGAATAATATTAATATACATCATCTGTGCACGAGGTAGGGCCTTAAAAACATCAGCCTATCGTTTACACGATCATCGCGTAAACGATTGGCCGTCTGGCTTGTCAATCACTGCCGTGACGTTCCTTGTGAGAGACGTGCGCGGCTGCGCGCTCCAGTAACTTTCCACACTCTAGAGGCACCGCATGCAATGTTTTTGTCAGGAGACAGGAGTAACAACTGCAGATTATGAGTTACCTGTGGTGAGTTCGACATAATGAATCCACTAACACGATACAGCGAATGCCGGTGATAAACACTCGTGTTCCAATACTCGTGCACGAGTTTTGGGAGGCGTTCCCTCAAAATGAGCTGTGAAGGAGGGGGGTTGTTCTTACGCATGTGCTCATTTCAAAAACTCACTAACAGTCTTTGGTTTCTCAGTCGACGAAAAGATCCTCTTTAGCACCTTTAAAGTAAAGTTGAAGGTATATTTCAAGTATAAAAAATTAATACCTATAGTAGTATACTTAATGGTGCCCTTGAATCAAAAATTTAATTTACCTTGGCATAGTTGAATAACAAGAGTTCAGTACATGGAAAAGACATACACTGATTTTCAAACTCCATTGCTTCCTCCTTCTTATGTAAATCTCATTTGTTTAAAAGACCTCTGAAAAACAGGCGAATCTCAACACGTCAGGATCATTAATATGTACACCCCCAATATTTGCATATGCCAGCTCATGTTTAAGGCATTAGACAAGGGCAGGCAGTAACGTCTGGATCTGTGCACAGTTGAATCATCAAACTAGGTAAGCAAGCAAGGACAACTGCGAAAAATGGCAGATGGAGTGATAATAACTGACATGATCCATGATTACATTATATTCTTAGTGATATTTGTGAATTGTCTTTATAAATGTTTCGTTAGCATGTTGCTAATGTACTGTTAAATGTGGTTAAAGTTACCATCGTTTCTTACTGTATTCACGGAGACAAGAGAGCCATCGCTGTTTTCATTTTTAAACACTTGCAGTCTGTATAATTCACAAACACAACTTCATTCTTTATAAATCTCTCTAACAGTGTGTAATGTTAGCTTTAGCCACGGAGCACTATTAAACTCATTCAGAATCAAATGTAAACATCCAAATAAATACTATACTCACATGATCCGACGCATGCATGAAGTATGCATGACATCAACATCTTGTAAAGATCCATTTGAGGGTTATATTAGCTGTGTGAACTTTGTAAATGCACTGTATTATAGTTGAGAGCTCGGGGGTGGGGGGTGGGGGGCAGGGAGTGTGCGATTTAAAGGGGCCGCGCAGCCTGAATCGGTGCATAGTTAATGATGCCCCAAAATAGGCAGTAAAAAAAATAATTTAAAAAAATCTATGGGGTATTTTGAGCTGAAACTTCACAGACACATTCAGGGGACACCCTAGCTTTATATTACATCTTGTAAAAACTGGTTCTAGGGCACCTTTAAAGTGCAAAAAAAAATAGTATATATATATATATATATATATATATATATATATATATATATAGTAACTATAAGTAATATATAAAATAACATAAAAACTATAAGTATGATGTTAAGTTCACTTAAAGAAATCTTACAAGTATACTTGCTGTATAAAACTACTAAACTAGTAGTTTACTGGGAGTATACTTCAAAGTGTACTTTCATAAATTAAAAATTGTGCAACTAGTAAACTATCAGTATATCTATAAGTTCACTTGTAGTATCTTTGCAGTACAATTGAAAAATGTAATAAATGTGTACTCAAAGTTTAATACTGTTGCACTTAATGTATACTTAAAAGTATACTTTTATACACTAAAAAGTGGGCCAACTTAGTTTGACGTAGTATTGAAATATACACTTACGATATATATGATACACTTACAAGTATACTACTAGTACATTGATATTAGTATACTCACTACATAAAGTATACTTAAAAATATACTGAACTTTGCTAAAGTATACTTAAGGGCTTAGTTCACCCAAAAATGAAAATTCTGTCATTTATTACTCACCCTCATGGCGTTCCACACCCGTAAGACCTTTGTTCATCTTCGGAACACAAATTACGATATTTTTCATAAAATCCGATGGCTCAGCGAGGCCTGCATTGCCAGCAAGACAACTGACAACTTATGACGTAATGAAGCCTCGTTTACTCAAATCACGTGACTATGACAGTTTGATACATGCTCCGAACCACTGATTCGAAACAAAAGATTCGTAAAGCTTCGAGCTTCATGAAGCAGTGTTTTGAAATCGCTCATCGCTCTCTCAGTGAGAGGTACAGACAATATTCATTATTATTCTCTGATGTTTGAAGTTGAAAATGAAAATAAATGCTTTAACACAAGTTGAAGAAGTCAGTCAAATAATTTAATATTTAGAAAGATAAATGTTGATTAATAACTAGATTATAAATCACTCAAAAGGTATATACTGAAGTGGCAGTGGATTCCAGAATCCAATCGTTCAGTTCGAACAGCCACAAAAGACCCACCTATGACCTGGCTTAAACATTATGGGAAGCGTGCTAGCTAGACTGGATATAAGCTTTGTCGACTGAAGACCCAAGTTTGGTTTGAAGAGGAAGCACAATGCACAATGTTCTATCACCATTCCTGATTTCTAATACGCACTCACCATATTCATCGAGGTCTTGCAGCTGTTGAGAGCAGAATCAAATGTTTTCCGCAGTCTCAAGGCGCATTCATGTAAATTGTGTGAGCTTATTTTTTCCATTAGATATGAAAAAAACCCATACAATTACCCTCCTATAGACCCCTGCCCTTGAAGAAATCAGGACAGAAGTGACTGAAAGTGAACAAAAGACACATATTAAAACACTATATGTAAAAGGGAACGTCTCCCTTGACTAGTGATCTGATCAACCAAAATCTTAATAATAGGTGTAAAGAGGCTCTATAACAGTGTTCTTCTGTTTTCTCTGCTGCTTACTGAATGTTTCAGAAGCTCAGTGTGTTTCTTTTTCAGGGTGTGGCACACTCATAAATCTGCTCCATATTTTAGACAGCGGCATCACTGATATCAGACACTTCATATTCTTTTCCATTTTTCTTATGTCGAGTCTGTAATCGCAATCGTAAAACCGACTGCAATTGGACTAATTTAACAGTGTTTTAGCATTGAAACTAAAATCTCAATCATAGGTAATTAAATGAGTTTGTTTCACTCAAATAATAATGAAAGTTCATTGTACTTAATAGAAAAAAGTTGCATGAACTCAAAATTTCATTGTAGTAAGCTGAACTTAAGCCGCACACACACTTAAGATTGTAAGGCCGATTATGAATGTAAATTGATACTTATGACTGATCGCGCTCAAACGTGTCCAGTCGCGTTCAGTCTGCGATTACAGTCGGTGTTCAAATTCCATGTGTAAGTATTTAAATGGGCTTCAGTCGCAGGAAACAATCGCTTGTATGTTCAGCACAGTCTTAGAATGTTTTAGCTAGTCGTTAAATGTGTGCCCGGCTTTAATATGATTGAGTTGAGCTGCAGCAGATTTCTAATTCCCAGCATGCTTTGCGTCAGACCATATAAATAACTGTTGAAATTAAGTGTTATTTTGTGTGTTTTTGCACAAGATTAACATATAGAGATATAAGTTAATGTTTAATGTTGTGTTATGTTGGGATTCAGGGGGGTTCTGTTATGTTAGTTTTGTAGGGTTACCACTGTGGTGAAGAGTAGAGCCTGTGGTTAGGTTGAGGATGAGCTGCAAAACATTTAAGACCACATATGTTTGATTACATATATGCAAGTATGTAATGACTCTCTGATAATGTCTCTCTGATAGTTATAATAGCATGTGTTATTTGCTATGTAACATTTAACCAAGATCTGAATGTGATGTTTATGTAAGTTAACTGTATGTAATTAACATTATGGTGAGTTGGGAAAGGGATTGTTAGTGAGAGATACCTGTGCACCACACTGGCCTTGATCCGCTTCCATGGCTCTCAGCCCCGCCCCACTTGTCACAAAAATTTTAAGTTCTACCAACTTTAAAAATGAGTTAGTTTACTTAAATGTTTTGAGGTAATAAGTTTCCTCAAATGTTTTGAGTATTCTGAACTTATTGGGTTTTACAGTGTAGAATATTTGTAGTCTCAGTCATCAGTTTAGAAACAGGCGCCTCAACCCCTGTGATGCGTAGCAGCGCAAGATCTCTGGAGAATGACCAAGCAGACACAGATCAAGTGTGGAACAAAGCATTCTCAGATTCTCAGAAGGGTCATATTTATAGGTCAGACATCAATCTCCAGGATGGCTTGAGCATCCAATCATATGACTTAAGAATCAAACCTTACCATGTATGGCATTTCAAGAAATATAATAACAAATAAGAAATGTATGTGCGTAAATGTGTGTGTCTTCAACTTCTGGTTACATGTGAGAGTGTCAGTGTGTCCAAGGACTACTACTTCTTGTTTTGTCTAGGTAGGTACATGATGTAGCCTGGGTGCCAGCCCGAACCCCGCCCACAACATTTTTTGGACGGGAAGTTCGGTCTGGACTCAATCCATTGTGGAGTAATTATGCTCGGCTCCCAGAAGGCCGAGCCAATCAAATTGCCAGGTTGATGGACAGGCTATCTGCGGTTACGTAACCACCCACGTCATCAAAGAGCACTTGGGTTGAATTGCTGGAGAAGTAAGATGTTTAGATTCCGCTATCACGTCTGTAATAAAAGAAATCGACAGCGCATTAATTTTAAAAGACGAACAAAGAACCGCAATCAAGGCATTTGTCGATGGGAAAGATGTGTTTGCCGTCCTTCCAACGGGATTCGGCAAAAGTTTAAGTACAAGTTCAACATACGTCACTTACTGCGTTTCTCTGATTGGCTGTAGGTCTATCCAATTGAGTGCAGAGTTTTTTTTTTTACTGGTTCGGTTAAGACACGCCCCATAATTCAAGTGCAATGGAGCAGTATCAGACTCACATTCTGCCTAGAATATGAGTATGACGAAGTCAGGCTATACATGATGTGCACAATGGAAAAATCCCAAGACACAAAGAAAGTCAAAAATAAAGCCCAATAAATAAGAAATTATTTAACAATGGCCACTTTAAATCATTTATGATTTAGTACTTCACTTTAAAGAAAATTGATAAAGCTTTTTTTTTTTTTTCAAATAATAGCAAGCTTGACGTTATGTTGGTCCAGATTAATTAATCAGATTGCATATGGATATAACGCTGCGTGTCTCAGCTCCTTTCCGGCCATATGTTTACTCTCCTAGTTAATCTGAACGTCCCCCTTGGCATGGGGCAGCCTTCAGTCTACTCGTGTGTATCCACTGCGGCTGCAGGTCAGTCAGCACTCCCATCCTCGTTACTGCAATCACCCTGGCCGTCCCCAGATATTTTGGCTCTACGATCTTGACTGGCTTCAAACTCCTTATCAGCACCTGCTGGTTGGGTACAAACTGATGTGTTGGTTTCTCTGAGGAAGAGTTAGTGAGACATCACCATTAATACAATAAAATCTTTCAACCAGCACCATGACATAGTTGTCTAGGATCACCTCCATTTCACCTAAAGAAGAAACGCCAGTGCAGCCTTTGACCCATGGTGTCAGGAAAGGCCTACCCATCAGAATGGAACTACATCTTAGTTGTGGAGGATGGTGTCATTCGTATTTCAGCTTTAATCACTGTTTTTGCATTCTCCCTTGCACATGGGAAAGCTTCTGGCCACGAATCTAACACCAGTTTGGTTGTCTTGTGTACATCTGCAGTGTAATACAAAGCATCAATTGCCTGAGCTTTCTTTGCAGCACTTGTGGGTGAAAGACCATGATAGTGACGAATAAGCAACACAAGTGTTGACTTTGGCAAGGCCACTTTCCCTTCAGAGTCTCTGATAATTCCCTGTTTGTCTGGCTGACAGACTCTTGTCATCAGGTGTTTTGTTATCAAAATTGTGGAAAGAAATACATTCTCTTTGGTTTATATAGTGTACAGTATGGAATGCTAAAACTTACATAAACAGTCAAAGCAGACAATGAATACACTGTCATTACACATAGAGGGATTCATCTGAAACTCAAACTTTAGAGAATCAAACTGGTTTTTCTTGTCTTGTAGTATTCATCAGCTCATTGTAAAAAAGACTCCATAAAAGAACAATATATTTTAATATGCTCCTTTCACATGCTCACCCCTCTGACCTCATGTTGGCATGTCTTTTGTAGTCTATCCTGCTGTATGCTGAAAATTGCAAAACGTACACACATCTTGTGTGTAAATAGCAAACAGTTGTGTTTACCATGCTAGACAAATCTAATACTATAAAAATAATTCATGTGTTTGATTTTAATCTTTCACGTAGGTAATTTAGACTTGTGATAACCCTTACGAAAAAGAAATGTATTCAAGTGTGCTGTATACTTCTTTTAAACTAAGTGTACTTTTAGTCTACTTTTTATATACTTCTCAGAAATATACTTTATGTACTTCTGAGAAATATACTTAAAATTGCACTTAAGTATACTTGATTTGATACTGATGTAAGACTTGATTTTCCTGCTAAGACAAAAGCTGAGATCAAGCACCCTGCAATAAAGCAATAAAACTCATCTGGAGAGAAGATCTCAAAGAAATAGCATAGGACAACGCCTTGCCCAAAACTCTCCTAACACATCTATGCAACTCCCCCCATCTCCAAAAAATTTGGTATGGGTGGTGTCTTAAAAGATATCTGATAACCTTCTTCTCTCCCCCGAAACCAGGTGTCGAAACCAATCCTTTTTACTGTGGGTATGCATTTCTTACTCTTAGAGTCATCTTTGAGCAGTTGATGTTATGTATTTATGATTTCTGAATTGGCTTCTAATCGGTTAATTGTGTAATTGGCATGATACAATTTTACCTGACAAATAAAATGTTATATTTGATGTACTCTGGATTCTTCTGAAATCATTATGACCAGTAGATTGTTGGAGGTCATATTTCCACAAATCTGCGTCAGGATAGGTTCAAACTAAAAGCTCAATGAAAGGAGCATGTTGCACATCATGTGAGACCTTTGGATTTCTGTCTATCACTGACTTAGCAAGTTGCAGTATCGTGATTAGGAAAACTGTGTTTTTGTATGAACAAGCATGCGGCAGTTCGAATCAAATGCATTAGTAAACTCTGCACCCTCTGACTAAGAATCAGAAAATGGCGAATTTGTGTCGTGAGATCCACGCAAACCCGGAGCGTGTGACTCTAAGTGATATCAGGTCCGTAATGAACAAATAATTGAAAGTACGGGATACCCAGAATAATCAAATATCTAAATTAATACATGACCAATGATTAATTCCTTAATTAGAAACATGATCTAAGAGTAATAATCATTTGAAATTGGATTAAACGAGCAGCTAAAGTAAAATTGAAACTAAATTCTAAAAATTGAGTGAACTTCGCAGAAGCACTGAAAAGACATACACGCATTACACCTTCGCCCAGGCTGTCGGATTCCGTTTTTGGGCCGATGGGGGGTTCCTTACACTGACAGAAAAGTCTAAGTATATTTGACCTATACTTGGACTCAGTCTTTTGATTGAGATATACTTAAAAATATATTTATGAAAGAATAGCATAAAAAAGTACATGATTTATAAAGAAAACAAATATATTCCTAATTCTGAGTATCTGATTTTTTTGTGTAGGCTAGTCCACTGGTAGTGTTCATAGGAATTTACTTAAAATCTACTTTACTCTTTCCTCACCATTGACTGAATTTTCAGGCTATACGATAAGGAGCGCTGTTACACATCTTCTGAAAGAGTACAGAATCTCTGGATCATAACACAGGTGAAAAAGAAGCTGAAACAAGTGATAGAAGATTACTCACGCAAATGTAAATAAAGCAATCATCAAACATTAAACAGCATATAAATCAAAACTACCAAATGCTACTGAATGAGGACTATGAAGCTTTGGGGGTGTTTATGGATTCGATCTACTACATCTGTGTTTGATCATCGTTCTGAATCCCATTCCGGACATAGTCTTTGACAAAAATGCAATTTTTTTCAGCTTTTTGTTTAAAACGCTGCCTTTTTTAAAATTAAACTTACCCACATTTAAGTGTATATAAAAAAAAGCATTCATGAAGCTAGAATGTTTTTAAAATGGAAAGAGTTAAAGTACAGTTAAAGGTATTTAAAGTATACTTAAGTATACTTAGTATACTTAAAGTGCAAAAATAATATTTAAAAAGTATGTGTGATGTTGTTTAAAGACAACTTAAATGTATACTTGCACTAAACTAGTAGTTTACTGAGTATACTTCAAAGTGTACTTTCATATACTAAAAATGTACTACTAGTATTGAAATAGTAAACTACATATATGTTCACTTGTAGTACAGATGCAGTACAAATGAGAAATGCTGTGACCTAGTTGTGTACTTAAAGTTTACAACTAATAAAATGAACTTGATAAAATTGATAAAATACTTGAACTTGATAAAATGAACTTGATGAACTTGAAGTATACTTCTTTTTTGTAAGGGAACAGCAAAGCATTAAAAACTGTTACCATTACACTAACAGCAACTGTATAACTGTGAATGATAGTTAGATGTAAAAAATGAATGAGAACAAGAATAAGAACTTTTCCAAATTTGCAGTAGAGAAGAGGAGATACTTTGCAATACTCTGAGTTGAGCTTAGATTCTACTTCAGGTCAGAAAACAGGTTTAAACAGTTCAAATATTTCTTTTAAGAGTGTAGCAAGGAATATGCCCTTCTCTGTCCTGCCCTGAATGAAGCACTGGTGCCTAGAATTACACCTATCTAAGATTCTGTGGTTTGAATGACAGCTATTCTTTTTGTTGAGGTATCCACCCATCGCCTGCAGGATGTATTCATGACTCATCACAGACTCAGGCTTCCTGTTTTGTTCACCCAGCAAAATTCATGCCAATACTCATTGTTCTCTGCAGCACTGGCAAACATCTGTGCAAATTAATTTCAAAATCGAAATCCGCGCTCAAAGGCATTGAGATCTTGAAGGTTGAAACACACACATAAATGGTGGTTACTGGGTATGGCATGAAAAGTATAATCTTATACTGTAAAAGTACTTTGTTACAGTGCAGTTTGGTGTCATATTACTGAGGACATTTAAATGGTACTGTTCATCTGTAAATATAAGACATGAAGACACATATAATGATTGAAGAACATTGGTGTCATCATATTGAGGACCTAAGGAAACATGGTGATGGAAAAAAAATTATGATGGGAGAACATTTTTCTCAGGGAACAAGTTTCTCGGGGGGAATTCAAAGGTTTTGAAAACAAAGTTTCTTGGGCAAATGCAAAATGTCTTAGGGTTATGTACTGTATGTAACCCTTATTCCCTGAGAAGGTAACAAGACTCTGCGTCAGTTGTTGACACTATGGGGACATGTGTTCGGGGAACCTGGCGTCTGAGGCAAATGTGGAATCACGCCAATCATTGAGAATAGCGCCCAGCTCAATCGCTCTCCTTCTCTTTCCTTTTCGCCGCAATTACAGTCCTCAGATCCTGTACTCTTTGGAGCCATGCTCACCTTCTGCTCCTCTCTCCACTTGTTCTCGGCTAATGAGCAGAGGACTCAGGAGAAGCCTGGACCCGGCAATGGATATGTTTCTTAAAGGTGGCCAACTGTGTTCTCGTCTCTCTAAACCTTTCCACCACCGTCTCAATGGCATTGCCAAAAAGTGCAGAGGGCAAGACAGGAGCATCAAAGAGAATGGTTTTATCATACACCTTTTATACAGATTGTGCCCCTCCGTTGCCACCATAGCGGCCATAGACAGGCCAATAAAGCAGGCTGCCTGCTTGGTGATACAAAGAGTCAAATCTGCGGCCATACACAGTTTGGGGACCGCCTCGGGTGATAAACCCTCACCCTAATCCAGGTCTTTGAGCAGGTCTGTCTGGTGGGTCTACAGGACTGCCACATACGCTTTGCCCACAAGACTAGACTTTGTTTGACAAGGCTTAAGGGCAAAAAGGGAGCCTTCAGCAATGAGGATGTCCCTGGGGAGAGATAGCTTGCTAAATTCTCTTCTGCCTGAGGCATTCTCTCATATTCCTGCTCATACAAGTCCTCCACATTTGAATAAGTTGATTGAACCACGTAAGCAGAGTATGGATGTCTCCACGAACCTGACAAATCAGTGTGCAGGTCCAGGAGAAAAGGAAGGCTTGGGAGAAACCAGGCTCAGTCGGGGGGCCAGTTCTTCTCTGGCCAACAAACGAAGAGTGCATAATTTATGATTCAGGCAGCATTTCAGGTCAGAAGTTAGATTGGAACATTTAAAATTTAATCCAGTTCCATCTGGTTGGAGAGTGGATTCATTACGCTGGTATCTAGATGGGTTTGTAGAGGACCTGTGTCACTGGCCTTCACAGGGGATGGTCTAGTTGACCTAATCTCTGCTGACACTTTAGGAATGTGTTGTGGTCATGTTTATGCACAGGTCCTCGATCTGATCTGGATATGGCTCAGATCTGGCTGACTATTGTAAACCTCTGTATAAACAAAGAGACTAATATTAGCGTAGATGCCATTCTTCTTGATGTAACAAGTACATTGGGTGTTATAGGAAGTGTTACCTTTCCAGTTGACCTAATTTATGCAGCCTAACAATCCTTTAAAGGGTTAGTTCACCCAAAAATGAAAATTCTGTCATTACTTACCCTCATGCCGTTCCACACCCGTAAGACCTTCGTTAATCTTCGGAACACAAATTAAGATATTCTAGTTGAAATCCGATGGCTCCGTGAGGCCTGCATATAGGGAGCAATGACATTTCCTCTCTCAAGATCCATAAAGGTACTAAAAACACATCTAAATCAGTCCATGTGAGTACAGTGGTTCAATATTAATATTATAAAGCAACGAGAATATTTTTGGTGTGCCAAAAAAAAAAAAAAAGACTTATATAGTAATGGCCAATTTCAAAACACTGCTTCAGGAAGCATTGGAGCATTGTGAATCAGTGTGTCGAATCTGCTGTTCAGAGCGCCAAAGTCATGTGATTTCAGCAACTTGCCCTGAGTTTGCCGGTTTGACACACGATCCGAATCATGATTCGATTCGCTGATTCATTATGCTCCGATGCTTCCTGAAGCAGTGTTTTGAAATCAGCCATCACTAAATAAGTCGTTATTTTGTTTATTTGGCGCTCCAAAAATATTCTCGTCGCTTTATAATATTAATATTGAACCACTGTACTCACATGGACTGATTTAGATGTGTTTTTAGTACCTTTATGGATCTTGAGAGAGGAAATGTCCTATGGAGGCCTCACAGACCCATCGGATTTCAACTAAAATATCTTAATTTGTGTTCCGAAGATTAACGAAGGTCTTACGGGTGTGGAACAACATGAGGGTGAGTAATTAATGACAGAATTTTCATTTTTGGGTGAACTAACCCTTTAACAGATGTGAAAATATAAATTAATAATGTGTTATGTGTATGCCAGGTTAAAGAAATGTGTTTTTAGTCTAGATTTAAACAGAAAGGGATTAGATCCCTTTCTAGTCTAGCTTTATCTGTTTTTTATTTGTTGAACATCAATTACATTTTTACCCTTAAATGGGTGTGACAAGTAAGTGGATACCTGATCACCACACGGTCCACACCCTTATCTGCTTTCTGAACATTTGATTTCACAACATGGGCATTGCAGGGAGTTGCTCCTCCCTAACAGCTTTTTCACTTCTGGGAAGGCTTTACACAGGCTTTATGTTGGAACATGGATGTAGGAATTTGCTCCCATTTAGATACAAAAGCTTCAGAGGTCAGGCATTGGTTTTTGTGACAGCTCGCAGTCAGTGTTCCATTTCATCTCAAAGGTGATCAATGGGGTTCAGGTGTGGGCTTTATGCAGGCCTGACATTGACTTTAGGGACATTGCTTTGTGAAACAAAATGTTGACAGTTGGAAGCAAAGAATGACATTATTAGTATTTAGCTACTAGCATTAAGATTTGTCTTCACCTGATTTAAAAGCCTAACCAATTAGAAGGGGGTGTCCACATAATCTTATGTCAAATTTAATATAAAGACATGATATTATACATCTTCTGTGATAATTGGTCTCAGATTTTTTTTTATTTCTCATGATCAGAACATGCTTTGTCAAGGATTTGACCTGTCATGCAGAGCAAACACAATTCATGCTATAGAATCATGGGTGGGTTCTTCAGTCTGTTGTTGAGAGGATTAACTGTTCAGGTGCATTATTAAAGAGTAGATCACCTGTAGTTTCTGGGCACCAAAAAAAAAAAAAAAAATGGCTACAATAAATAAATAAGATGATAATTATTAAATTAAATAAAATGAAATTTTCAGCATGATTAAATAAAGAAAAGGCTAAAAAAATTATTTTTAATCATTTTTTTAACCAAAAAGTTGCATGTTTCATTGCATCGTCACAAATAAAACAATTGACTCCAAGCACAACTACGTAATATGCATACAAAATCTTTACAGTTTCAATAATATTTGAATAAAGGGTGAAGATGTCAATTTTACCAAGGCTGGACATCACTTTTGGCCATTATAGTGATGGGTGTGGCACCTTACCTCTTACTAAGTGTGAGAGCTCGAATATATATAAATAATACAGTATTTATACCATTTATTCTGTTGTCTATGACCTACTACATAAGCAAATGATTTATAGACAGAACCAAAATGACTGATTGCCATTCTGAACTGAATGATCTTTGAGGACTATGAGAAAATTCCATCACTGCATAGATCATTTTGGTTTGTCTGTGAGGCAGAGCAGCTGTGTTGATAGTGGGTCTGTCATGGGAGTGGCATCTTACCTCTTACTAAGTGTGAGAGCTTGAATGAGCTTGATAAAACTAGTTTTCACTGATGACTCATTTATTATTCAGATGCCATCTCAGAGCTTTTTAGCCAAGGGCCTGAAAAAAGTCACTTTATGTTCTTAATAAGGTTCATTAAGTCATTTAAAATGAGGAACTTTTCAAAAAGACGAGTTCTTTTCAAATGGTCAACCTCAAGAATTTATTCTTTTGACAACCATTCAGCTTATTATGAAAAAAAAAGAAAAAAAAAATCAGTAGAGAGATTGGAACATCTGGTCTCTAATATCTCTACACCCAGATTATATAACAAGATGAAGTAGGCCAGGGCCAAACATGCCTAAAATATGCTTTGAGAGAAACTCAATGTTTGTAAAGGCATAAATCAGAAATAAGATAAATAATAGTCACATGAGCTCTTCTATAAAGAGGAGCCTCAAAGTCTGAATTATGAATTATGAAAACTGCAGGTTAGAAGAATTGGTTATCAGTGTTCAGAAGGTTTTTCCTGCCTCATTTATCAATAACCAGTTAAAGCTGCAGTCAGTAACTTTTTTTGGTTTAAAATGATCCAAAATCAATTTTTGAGTATGTACATAACCAGCAGTGTTCAAAAATATCTCCTTACCTTAGCTTGATTCACAACAGTAAGCTTGTAATTGTGTTTTATAATAAGAGCGGTACTGGTGGGTTTCCATGGGAAATTCGAGCATGCAGGACAGCATACATCACGTCTTTAAACAGAAAGGAAGGAGTCCTAGCTAGTAGTTATATATCATGAGGATGCTGCTTGTAGCGGATCATTTATAGCCTTTTCTCAGCTGAAATAATTAAACTTTACATTTTGATGCCAGATTGTACACAGCAAAATCCCCAGACTTAAATCAACTCTGCTCAGAGTACATATGGTCCCTATCTAAATAGTGTTAAAGTAACACTGAAGCAGAGTTAAAGTTAATGATAATTAAGCAATTAATAAGGCTGTGACTTAAGTCACTTGTAGTTCTTGTTTTTTCTTATTTCTTTAGTGATTCTGCTTGTTAACAGCAGGTGTTCATCACTAATGTGCAGTCTTTTCTTAATTAATTGCTTAATTATCTCATTAACTTTAACTCTGCTTCAGTGTTATTTTAACACTATTTAGAGAGGGACCATATGTACTCTACGCATATGTACTTTAACTCTGGGGATTTTGCTGTGTAATCCAGAAAGATCCAAATGACAATCATCAGACGTCGGACTACAGAGTGGCTACATACATTGAAATCTAGAGGTAACGCTAATACACACTTAATACACAGTCACGCAATGCTGATGTTGTTAACATTAACAATTTGAGAAAAAGGTATAACAGTAATAATAATTTGCACCGTTTCTGAGCTAAGTGATCGATAGATTTAATCACCACTGGCAGCGCATTTTATTGTAGGCCTAATGCTTTTTTCCTCAGTTGGTCAGCACAAAAGTGGCATGTTACTTATTTGTTCAGATGACATTTTCCAGTGAAAATTCTTATTTTGGTCATACTTCGTAGATACAGAATCTGTGATTCTGAAGTACAGTATCCACACCGGTGTGGTGACTGACACCAAACATTAGATTAATCCACGCTGAGGAATCGTTGTAATAATTCCACAAATAACTGCAATTGCAGGTTTCAAACAGAGGTGGCGACAAAGAGGTAAAACTTACAGACAGCAGCTTTAACCAGAAGTGCACAAGATATACAGTGGGTACGGAAAGTATTCAGACCCCCTTAAATTTTTCACTCTTTGTTATATTTCAGCCATTTGCTAAAATCATTTAAGTTCATTTTTTTTTTCTCATTAATGTACACATAGCACCCCATATTGACAGAAAAACACAGAATTGTTGACATTTTTGCAGATTTATTAAAAAAGAAAAACTGAACTATCACATGGTCCTAAATATTCAGACCCTTTGCTCAGTATTTAGTAGAAGCACCCTTTGATCTAATACAGCCATGAGTCTTTTTGGGAAAGATGCAGCAAGTTTTTCACACCTGGATTTAGGGATCCTCTGCCATTCCTCCTTGCAGATCCTCTCCAGTTCTGTCAGGTTGGATGGTAAACGTTGGTGGACAGCCATTTTTAGGTCTCTTCAGAGATGCTCAATTGGGTTTAAGTCAGGGCTCTGGCTGGGCCATTCAAGAACAGTCACGGAGTTGTTTTGAAGCCATTCCTTCATTATTTTAGCTGTGTGCTTAGGGTCATTGTCTTGTTGGAAGGTAAACCTTCAGCCCAGTCTGAGGTCCTGAGCACTCTGGAGAAGGTTTTCGTCCAGGATATCCCTGTACTTGGCCGCATTCATCTTTCCCTCGATTGCAACCAGTCATCCTGTCCCTGCAGCTGAAAAACACCCCCACAGCATGATACTGCCACCACCATGCTTCACTGTTGGGACTGTATTTGACAGGTGATGAGCAGTGCCTGGTTTTCTCCACACATACCGCTTTTAATTAAGGCCAAAAAGTTCTATCTTGGTCTCATCAGACCAGAGAATCTTATTTCTCACCATCTTGGCAAATTCCATGCGGGCTTTCATGCGTCTTGCACTGAGGAAAGGCTTCCGTCGGGTCACTCTACCATAAAGCCCCAACTGGTGGAGGGCTGCAGTGAGGGTTGACTTTCTACAACTTTCTCCCATCTCCCGACTGCATCTCTGGAGCTCAGCCACAGTGATCTTTAAGTTCTTCTTTACCTCTCTCACCAAGGCTCTTCTCCCCCGATAGCTCAGTTTGGCCAGACAGCCGGCTCTAGGAAGGGTTCTGGTCGTCCCAAACATCTTCCATTTAAGGATTATGGAGGCCACTGTGCTCTTAGGAACCTTAAGTGCAGCAGAAATTTTTTGTAACCTTGGCCAGATCTGTGCCTTGCCACAATTCTGTCTCAGGCAGTTCCTTTGACCTCATGATTCTCATTTGCTCTGACATGCACTGTGAGCTGTAAGGTCTTATATAGACAGGTGTGTGGCTTTCCTAATCAAGTCCAATCAGTATAATCAAACACAGCTGGACTCAAATGAAGGTGTAGAACCATCTCAAGGGTGATCAGAAGAAATGGACAGCACCTGAGTTAAATATATGAGTGTCACAGCAAAGGGTCTGAATACTTAGGACCATGTGATATTTCAGTTTTTCTTTTTTAATAAATCTGCAAAAATGTCAACAATTCTGTGTTTTTCTGTCAATATGGGGTGCTGTGTGTACATTAATGAGGAAAAAAATGAACTTAAATGATTTTAGCAAATGGCTGCAATATAACAAAGAGTGAAAAATTTAAGGGGGTCTGAATACTTTCCGTACCCACTGTAGGCCTACATAAATAATAAAATAAATTTTCCCCATTTCTTCTATCTTTGCAAGAGTGTAATATTCTTTTTCACCTTTAATGTTGAACTTTACTTGCAGGTTGTGAACGCAAAATGAAACCTCCAGCTCTATCACATATCCAGAAATATTGTCTAAGGGTACATTTACACGACAACGATGTACTAAAAACAGAAAAGTTTTCTCTTTGTACAGATGACAACGTTATTAAAACTATCCATGTTCACACGGATCTGCGAAAATGACTAAAAACGTTGTATAATGCAAGAAAGACTATGCGCCTGCGCATACACGCATTCTTTTACAGAGCACTCGCGCAGTGTCGCGCCAAACGCGCATGCCTATCCATTATTTTTACAGTTTACTACACTTTGATATTCCTCTCATTATTTCCTTATAGCAGCTAATAAATCGGAAGTCTCAGACATTCACAGAAAATGCCTTACCTTTGAATTGCGGTTTACACGGAGATAACAGTGGTATTGTTTTCAAAAAATTGCACTTTGAAACCCGTTTTCAAAAGTATGTGTTTTCAGGCCACCAAAACTCCTTTGTTGTGTAAATGAATGGCCATTTAAACAGTCTGTAGATGTGCACAAAACAGAGGAGTCATGTGATAACTTTATGATGAACCGATTTTATGTGTGACCTCCACAGAACATAACACCCGCTCCCCATGTCCATTTTCAAACATCCGGCTCCCGTATATGAATAGGTGTGTCTTAGGGATGGGCGATACCACTTATTTTGTTTTCGACACGATACCGATACTTTCAAGGCCAATCATGATTCATGATCTGAATCATGATTCGATACGCTGATTCATTATGCTCCGAAGCTTCCTGAAGCAGTGTTTTAAAATCAGCCATCACTAAATAAGTCATTATTTATTTATTTTATTTTTTTGCCTCACCAAAATATTCTCATCGCTTTATAATATTAATATTGAACCACTGTACTCACATGAACTGATATAGATGTGTTTTTAGTACCTTTATGGATCTTGAGAGCACTGGTGTCAAAAGTATTCACATTCAATACTCAAGTAGAAGTATAGATACTAGGATTTAAAAATACTTCTGTAGAAGTTGAAGTATCAACTCAAGCTTTTTACTCAAGTAAAAGTGTAAAAGTACTGGTTTCAAAACTACTTAAAGTATAAAAGTAAAAGTAATGTATGGGGAAAAAATGCCATTAAGGACAAAAGCTTAGGCTGCGCCAAATGCGGGTAGTTTTCAGATGTTTCAGTTCACACCGCACTCGTCTGTTGGAGTTTGTTGGATAGGTGTGATAACCCTGTTGGCGTTGGTCGGAGTCTGTTCTTACCAGACTGAACATGTTTAATCGGCGTTTGTTTGGTCGTCTGAGCATCCAACAAATGGCAACAAACTCTCGGTGCATTCCAAACGGGATATATCGCCCTCTGAAGAGCACTTCGGAGTGAAAACAATCATGGATGCCATATTGAAGGGTTGTTCCAAACCGAAGTGTTTAAAACTGGCCACTTTAAAGGGCCCTTCGGAATGAAGGATTTCGAAGGGTACAACTGATGGACACTTCGGGCCCCCATGAGCCTTTGCACAGGGAAGTTGTTTGTCGTCACAGAATGGGTACAGGAGGCTCAGAGTTCGATTTTACCTATAAATGTATGTATAGTATTTTTCTATACTACTGTAATATTTATAAGAGTTAGATTTAGTACAATATTATGGTCAAAACGACATTGTACTTCAACAAAAATACTTTACAGCTCCCTTTATTAGTCCATTCAAATGTTTCAAATACATAGACACAATATACATTATGGTGAGATAAACCAAAAATAAATAAATAAACTAACGTTAAACAAAGGGCGCCGCTTGCGCAATCTATCCTCCTTGACTGTCTCGTTAAGGTGACGCAAATTTGACCCCTACACCCATTCATCCCTTCGAAGCTCTCACTCCGGAGGGTAAACCCTTTGAAGGGATTAGGGCATAGGGATGAGCCCTTCCGAATGGAATGCAGGGCCTGACGTAATCTGACCTGGTCATGAACCGTTGCCATGACGATGAGGCAAGTCCCCAGCAAAGACAGCTGTTTGATCGCGCCCGCGCCTCATGCACTGGAAACGTGACATCGAAGCTTGTTCGTTATAAAAAATAAAATACAGTTAAAAAAAAAAAAACATATAAAAAGGTACAATAGTCCATAGTGCAATCCGTGCCATTCAGCAAGAGCACTGCCCCACTTCACCGAAAGAGAGATGTAATACACCATGAGAGCAACGCAGGTTTACCTTCAGTTTCGTTTTAGATTAACTCGTTTTGGCTTGTTTAGCTACATGGTTGTATATGACTATGGGTCACATAAATAAAAAGGGTCTCGCTAAAAAAAAAGTTTAAAAACCGGTGTACACGCTAATTTATTCAAACGTCTCTCTACCGAACTACCTAGCTTCATTTGCGGAGGACGAAGAGAAAGCACCCGTTTGATAGCCTTAATGAGCCAGTGGTAGAGAAATAATAACTTTTAAGAAATAATCTTTTTTGAGTAACGACCCCCAACACTGTCATCCTTGCTGGAGTGTGACCTGATTTGTGACGTGCATGTGCGCTGGATCGCGTACAAACCAATAGTGTGTCAGAATGGTATATGTTTATTCTCATCCAACCACAATCAAATTCACTCTATCCAGATGGCGCGATTTATCTGGATAGTTTTTTTTTTTCAAGCCTGAATGAAAACAAGCCGAAATAGGAGTAACGAGGCTATTTTTAAAATGTAAGGAGTAGAAAGTACAGATAATTGTGTGAAAATGTAAGGCGTAGAAGTAAAAAGTCGTCTGAAAAATAATTACTCCAGTAAAGTATAGATACCCGAAATTTCTACTTAAGTAAGGTAATGAAGTATTTGTACTTCGTTACTTGACACCTCTGCTTGAGAGAGGAAATGTCATTGCTTCCTATGCAGGCCTCATGGAGCCATTGGATTTGAACTAAAATATCTTAATTTGTGTTCCGAAGATTAATGAAGGTCTTACGGGTGTGGAACGGCATGAGGGTAAGTAATAAATGACAGAATTTTCATTTTTGGGTGAACTAACCCTTTAATTTCAATTTATTATTAGATTATATTTTTGTTTACACATGGATAACTTATTGTGTTAACCATGGAAATCAACAAATACTATAGGCCTTGCTGAACTATGGTCACTGTAGTACATGGTTCATTTTCATAAGGGACTGCCAGTGACAGGCTGTTGCACCCATAAAATGCAACCTTTGTATTCTGACAGTGTATCAACATTAGTTACAGAATAGAACATCAATAGGCCTATGAACTTTTAATGTTCAATTTAAATACATTTAACTGCACAAACTATGTATGCTACTATTTAATTTTGTTTATTGTGAAATAACTCAAAGATATTTTTCTGTCTTCTGTTAAGCATTGTTCTGGGCTGCATTTCCCAAACGCATCAATGGTTTCTTACGATACTAAAAACGCAGCCCTGTTTGAATAGTGTCGGCAGTGAGCTGTGATCGATTGGTTCTGACTTGCAGCATTTGCGTGTGTTCAGATGAGCAGAAAAATAGTTCTACTAAACAATTATTCGCTACCATAGGTTATTTGTCCAAATCAATGCATATTGCACGCATTAAATTTATTGTTAAATAAACAAAATCACAGGTAAAAAAAAAAAAAAAAAGTATCGATATTTTTATTTGAGTATCGATACTTTCGATACTCAACGTCAGTATCGATATATCGATTCTTCATATCGATACGCCCATGCGTCTCTCAAACTTGTCCTGGTGGAGTACCACCAGCCCTGCAAATTTTGTACATCTCCCGCATCTGTCACACCTGATTCAACTCATTAGTAGAGACTGCAAGACCTGAAATGGGTGTGTCAGGACAGGTTTGAGAACCACTGGTCTAAAGTGTATTTGAAGTGCATTTTAAAGGTGCCCTAGAATTAAAAATTGAATTTATCTTGGCATAGTTGAATAACAAGAGTTCAGTATATGGAAATGACATACAGTGAGTCTCAAACTCCATTGTTTCCTCCTTCTTATATAAATCTCATTTGTTTAAAAGACCTCCAACGAACAGGCGAATCTCAACATAACACCGACTGTTACGTAATAGTCGGGGTGTACGCACCCAATATTTGCATATGCCAGCTCATGTTCAAAGCATTAGACAAGGGCAGGATGTCTGGATGTGCACAGCTGAATCATCGGACTAGGTAAGCAAGCAAGGACAACAGCGAAAAATGGCAGATGGAGCAATAATAACTGACATGATTCATGATATCATGATATTTTTAGTGATATTTGTAAATTGTCTTTCTAAATGTTTTGTTAGCATGTTGCTAATGTACTGTTAAATGTGGTTAAAGTTACCATCGTTTCTTACTGTATTCACGGAGACAAGAGCCGTCGTTATTTTCATTATTAAACATGCAGTCTGTATAATTCATAAACACAACTTCATTCTTTATAAATCAATCCAACAGTGTGTAATGTTAGCTTTAGCCACGGAGCATACTATCAAACTCATTCAGAATCAAATGTAAACATCCAAATAAATACTATAATTATGCGATTAGACATGCTGCATGATGAACACTTTGTAAAGAACAATTTTGAGGGTTATATTAGCTGTGTGAACTTTGTTTATGCTGTTTAAGGCAAGCGCGAGCTCCGTGGGCGGGGAGCGTGAGCATTTAAAGGGGCCGCAGCCTAAATCGGCTCATATTTAATGATGCCCCAAAATAGGCAGTTAAAAAAATTAATTAAAAAAAATCTATGGGGTATTTTGAGCTGAAATTCAGGGGACACCTTAGACTTATATTTTCTTTTAAAAAGACGTTCTACGGCACCTTTAACACCAGCTTTAGAACTGATTTAACCATCAACCAAACCCTTTATCCTTGTGTAATCCTTAATCTGTAGAACATTAAAAGATCATGGATTTAAAAGGTATTTAATTAAATTAGCCAATTTACATCCTTTAATACTATAAATTACATGGGTTAATTATATGCTTCAGAATGTTTGACAACTGGTGTTAAAATGACATGACATTTAAACTTCATTTCATTTTTTAACTTGTGTCATTTAAAAAAGCTTTTATAAAAATGTTCAGCAGAAATAGACACACACATTCTATACTGTACAATGTTGTATATTCTATCCCCTAAACCTACGCATCACAACAACTAAACCTATTTCAAAACACAACATTTAGTATTAATATGATAAGCTGTTTTCAAAAAAAATGTCACCACAATTGTATCCCCTACCCATCATAATAATAATTAAAAAAAAAAAAAAAAAAAAAAAACTGCATTTTTACATCACTTACAACACTTATGATTTATAAGCAGTTTTCTTCATGGGGACCAAAAATGTCCCCCCCAAGGACAAAAAACTAACATATGCTGGTGAGGTATTTTTGAAGCATGGAAGTTGGTTTGAGCTGGATTATGCTGGTCCTTAGCTGGTCATGAGCTGGTTTAAGATGTTTAAGTGGTGGTCCTAAGCAACTAGCTCCAGCTTAAAGCAGCTCATGACCAACTTAAACCAGCTCAAACCAGCTTCCATGCTTCAAAACATACCTAACCAGCATATGCTGTTTTTTTTTAAACAGGGTTGTCGTCTTTGTGGGGACTTTTAGCCTATACATGTTCACTTAATTATGATAGGCTACTGTGATTTCCATCTTTACAAATTGCGAAATTGTAATATTTTATCTAATATACGAAAGTGTAGGTTACTGCATGAATCAATGGAATGACATTTATTACTATCACAGCAAATATTATAATGGATGTATTACGACACCTAGTGGCCAGTGTCCTGCATTTGAGGAGCACATCAGCATTTCGACATGCTGCTCAAGTGAATCTCTGGCCATGTTCTGGTGCTATAAACAATCTTTATTTTATTTTATATCTATAACAAATGCAAAGAATAATTTCCTTAAAACCTAAGTGTGTGTGACCATGAGTTTGCAATGCTAGAAAATAAAAAAGTTGCCGTTTTCTGCTCCAATTTGCATAAAGAGTCATTGTTTCAAATGATTGAAAAAACAGTCATTTCAGAAATACTTGATAAGGCCATTATTAAAGGGATAGTTCACCAAAAATGAAAATTCTGTCATCACTTACTCACTCTCAAGTTGATCCAAACCTGTATGAATTTCTTTCTTCTGCTGAACACAAAAGAAGATATTTTGAAAAATGTATTTTGAACAGTTGATGGGCCCCATTAAGTCAATGAGGCCCATCAACTATTCTTCAAAATATCTTATTTTGTGTTCAGCAGAAGAAAGAAATTCATACAGGTTTGGGGGGAAAAAACCCACTTCTTTGCCTCACACAGACCATGTCGCCATCTCAAGCTTACTCGTTCTTTCAAACTTCACCATGAGTTATTTTTAGACTACAGCTGATCGTTTAATTGATGTACCGCGACACCTAGTGGTTAGTATCAAAAACGCACCAAATCTAACACCAGAAACATTTGTCATTAGAGATTACATATAAGATTTGTTGTTGTTGTTGTTGTTGTTATTGCAGTATCTTCTCAGCTAATTTCATGGATGTTCTCCTCAACAGAAGAAGATACGACTTTGCCATCCACAAGCTCCTCCACAATGACCTTCACTCTGCGCTGTTTTTGAGGGTTATACTCTGTAAGGGTTCAAAAGACACATTTGTAGTTTCCATTTATTTCTGCTCCATGTTGGCTGAATGAAGGGACCAACAGAAAGAATTTAATGTCACTCACCTTCCTCTTCCTTTATCTCCTCTGGTTGGGTCTCTGTCTCTTCAGGCGTACTTATGACGGTCCTACTGAACACAACAATACACCCTGGGTCTCATAGCTAATACATACATGAGCTCAACAATTTAACTGACATTCACAACTTCAAATGTAGTCACAGATACTGTACACCTGAACAGAGCAAAACATTTAAATAAATCTGTTCTACATACATTTGAGCTTCTCCATCCAGCAGCCTCCTGTATTCAGCGATCTCTAACTCCAGCCTCATCTTGATGTCCAGCAGCAGCTGGTACTCTGAAGCCTGTTGTCGGATGTTGGCATTGAGTCTCTGTAGCTCCTCCTGTAGGTGGTCTATTTGCAACTGCAGCTGACTCAGCTTGGCCGCATAATGTATGCCCACTTCAGCCAAACTCTGCTCCAGGTTTTGTTTCTGGGGAAAATGATTGCACATTTCATGGGGACATTAAATACTTAAGTGGAAATTGCATATTATGAAAAATGTTAAGTGGTTCAAATGTTTGCTGTTCAGCTTCAGTTACTTTTCCCTCACTGCCATTCACAACTCCTGTGGCCTCATGGGATAGGCTACTAAAGTATTCACTTCAGAAAGTGAACTAAAGTGCCCACTTCAGAATCTCGCCAGAAGTAGTAGGACATCCAGGTACTTTTCGCCTACTGTTTTATGAATACTATAAATTCAGACATACTACTTGTCTTATACTGTTTTCAGCCTACTCTATTGTAGGGAGGTAGGTAGGTCATTCCTACTGTTTGGTGGATTTTGGACTGAACAGGTTTGTTAATAAAAACTTTAAAAGTCAGCTTTTTTAGGCTTGACAGAAGGAGAAAAAACACACAAGCTCAGGCTAGAATAACCTAATAATTCTGACCAAATATTTCAAATTTCACTTTCCTGTTTGTCCACCATGTTACATGACATTTTTTACTATGAAATGTGGGCCAGGGTGGACCTTAACAGAAGCTCATTATTAGCTAGGAAAAAAGAACATGGTTGAAGAAGTGCACATTTACATTTAGGAAGAATTTTAATAGATGTATAAAATATATTTTAATCTATTATATATCTCCAGTATAAACTGACACGACAGGATGAATATGTTGTTTAACACTATTAGATAAGTCTTCTAAATATGAGGAAAACTGAGAAAAGTTTATAACTGCTTGATTCTGACTTTGTTCTTGGAGTTTCTTTTCCTCCAAGGAAATTATGTCACTTCTAGCAAGTCATGTGACTGGGGGCATATGCTTAAGATTTTAAAGGGCAAATAGCACAAATGTAACAAGGTGGACTGGAGTTTGAGAGACATAAACTAATTTAATGGTTTTACACATTTAACCCTTGTGCGGTCTTCGGGGTCTTTTTGACCTGCAAATGATGTTTGCTCAAATAAAAAAAAAATGTTCTCTTTGTCTAAATGAGACTTTGTATGGTGGTTAACACTTTTAAGATCTACAAATAAAAAAAAAAAAAAAAAATGGAGTGATATCTTGTTTTTATGTTAGTGTAAAAAAAAAAAAAAAAAGTTACGTTCGTGGTCTTTGGGGTCTCTGGAGACCCCGGGCAACAAAATGTAATTTTGTAACAATATAATATATTTTTTAAAAACCAATGTAATTTTACTCTGTTTATTAATGTTTTTTCTCAACATTTGTGCAGTTTTTGGAGGATTCGTGATATCTTTTAAATTTATATAAATAAATTAAAAAATATTTTTTGAAATAGGTTTTTATGCATGAACAGCTTTTTATGTAAAATTCACTTTATAAAAGGCCCAGATTTCTAACTTTCATTCATGTGGATAACATGGATAATTTGACATGGTTTAGTGTAAGATTTTTGCCCATCTTTTGAAAAATGCAGTTTTAAAAGTAAAAAAAACTATCACTTTTACCAGTAGATGGCTGCAGAGCTCCACTATTTGCTATGTGCTATTTGAATGACTGAAAGACATCTTTCAACAAGTATTTTTTCAGTTGGATTCATATCTAAATGTTATGAAATCACAATTATAACAATAAAAATTACTTTGTCAAAGTTTAGCATTTTTTGTGCAGGGCAAAATCAGTTTTTCAATAATAATTTTATAATAAAAATAATAAAATAATAAAATACATTTTTATTTTATTTTTGTGTGCGCGCGTGTGTGTGTGTGAGCATGTCTATTTTGTATTGGGGATGTTTTTTGCATTTTTGGAGGTGTGCCACTTCATTTCTGTCTATGTGTGTTGTGCGTTGTTTCTGATTTTGAGAATGGATTTTGTCCAATTTCTAAGCAGGGTCTCTGGAGATTACATTATTGAGGACATTATTGAAAAACTGATTTTTTTCAGTACAAAAAATGCTAAACTTTCACAAAAAGTAATTTTTATTGTTATAATTATGATTTTATAACATTTAGATATGAATCCAACTGAAAAATACTTGTGAAAAGATGTCTTTCAGTCATTCAAATAGCACATAGCAAATAGTGGAGCTCTGCAGCCATCTACTGGTAAAAATGTTAGTTTTTTTACTTTTATAACTGCATTTTCCAAAATATGGGCAAAAATCTTACACTAAACCATGTCAAATTATCCATGTTATCCACATGAATGAAAGTTAGAAATCTGGGCCTTTTATAAAGTGAATTTTACTTGCTTTTGCATAAAAACCTATTTTAAAAAATATTTTTAATTTATTTATATAAATTTAAAAGATATCACAAATCATCCAAAAACTGCACAAATGTTGAGAAAAAACATTAATAAACAGAATAAAATTACATTGGTTTTTAAAATATATATTATATTGTTACAAAATTGCATTTTGTTGCCGGGTTCTCCAGAGACCCCGAAGACCACGAGTGTAGTCCCTTAAACGAAGACCGCACAAGGGTTAAAAAAAATAGGTATCACAATAAATTTTGTGTATGTATTTTATGTCAAAGAGAATAAGCAAATGTATATATTAATACTCAAAATTTCTAATTTAGAACTATATATAACCTTTATTTCAAAATGAAGTTGAGAAAACATGGTTGGGACATTGGAATTTGCCTCAAAAAGTTTTTATATTATTATTATTATTATTATTATTATACATATGGTGGCCGAGAGTGCTCAACGTGCTGCAACTGAAGAAAACAGAAAAAACACCAATAAATTAAGAAAACATCATCAATTCAACACATGTACTGCAAAATTGTGAGTATTGTGAGTATCTTCAGTCCGTTTCTGTATTTGGTTGCACTGTGAGTATTTGCAGCTCGTTTCTGTATTTAGTACTTTCACAGTTTGATACACGCTCCGAACCACTGATTCGAAACAAAAGGTTCGTAAAGCTTCGAAGCTTCATGAAGCAGTCTTTTGAAATCAGCCATCATTAGATATTGTTAAATAAAGTCGTTATTTAGTTTTTTTGGCGAGCAAAAAGTATTCTCGTTGCTTCATAACATTAAGGATGAACCACTGTAGTCACACGAACTGTTTTAAATATGTGTTTAGTAGCTTTCTGAAAGTGTTAATTATCTTGCTGGCAATGCAGGCCTCACTGAGCCATCAGATTTTATCAAAAAGATCTTAATTTGTGTTCAGAAGATGAACGAAGGTCTTACGGGTGTGGAACGCCATGAGGGTGAGTAATTAATGACAGAATTTTCATTTTTGGGTCAACTAACCCCTTAAATGTGATCATGCATTTCTGCTTTGTTTCTGCCTGGAGCGCACAAACACGGACAAGTGGAGTGATGCAAATAGTGAAAAGTCACAGTGCTGCTGCAGGACTGTTATATCAGGGCTTGTGGAACATTTGCATTCGAGGACCAGAACCAACTGTTGTATCATGAAAAATAAGCAGAGATCTTCGTATATATATCTCCTGCCAGAGAAAGGTACAGCTTCAGAAAGAGCAAGAGTATACCATTGTGAGAACCCCCTGTAGTTCTATCTCCAGGCTCTGGAAAGTTCTCTTCAGATCAGTGAGCTCAGTCTGAGTCTTGATTTCAGTAAAGCCGGTGGTCACTTTAGTCTGCAACACCTCCGCCTAAAAACATTGAAACCCAGTAAGTAATGAGGAATACATGACAGTAAAAAAATGGCAGGTCTGTTCAGTCAGAATCTGTAAGTTGTATATTCTAAATATAGCCGGATATGTGCGGCTACATTTGAGTTCGTCGCTGTTGTATTTCTGCAGACTGAACTGATGACCCAATGAGATCATTTAAAGGGTTAGTTCACCCAAAAATTAAAATTCTGTCATTTATTACTTGCGCTCATGCCGTTCCACACCCGTAAGACCTTCGTTCATCTTCGGAACACAAATTAAGATATTTTAGTTGAAATCCGATGGCTCCGTGAGGCCTTCATAGGAAGCAATGACACTTCCTCTCTCAAGATCCATAAAGGTACTAAAAACACATCTAAATCAGTTCATGTGAGTACAGTGGTTCAATATTAATATTATAAAGCGACGAGAATATTTTTGGTGCACCAAAAAAAACAAAATAACGACTTATATAGCGATGGCTGATTTCAAAACACTGCTTCAGGAAGTTTCGAAGCATAAATGAATCAGCGTGTCGAATCAGCAGTTCGGAGCGCCAAAGTCACGTGATTTCAGCAGTTTGACACACGATCCGAAGCATCATGAAGCAGTGTTATGAAATTAGCCATCACTATATAAGTCGTTATTTTGGGGTTTTTTGGTGCACCAAAAATATTCTCGTCGCTTTATAATATTAATATTGAACCACTGTACTCTCATGAACTAATTTTGATGTGTTTTTAGTACCTTTATGGATCTTGAGAGAGGAAGTGTCATTGCTCCCTATGCAGGCCTCACAGAGCCATCGGATTTCAACAAAAATATCTTAATTTGTGTTCCGAAGATGAACGAAGGTCTTATGGGTGTGAAACGGCATGAGGGTAAGTAATAAATTACAGAATTTTCATTTTTGGGTGAACTAACCCTTTAACTATTTTACATTTTGGCAAATTGGTAGTGAGTTTGTATGAATTCGCACAATTTGATTAATTCGAAAATGTAAGATTTTTAGAAAATATATGCATCAAGGACCACCCCTAACCCCACTCCTAAACCTAACCTTCAGGTGCGTGTAAGCAGATTGTGCTAAAACATTTGAATGTAAGCGTATGAATTTATACAAATTTTGACTAATTCCCCAATAGTTTTGAATTGCCACTATGTTGGATAATCTTGGGACATCTAATAAAATGAATTAAAATACTTTTACTTTGGCAGTTCCTGCCCCTACAATTGTCTAAGCCAGACGAAAACAAAACATATTGACAGTTTTGACAGCTGAAAGACTTTAATGATAACTTGACTATCGCAGTCACATTCCTTCTGATAATACAGTCAATTGTTCTAAAGCATACCATCAGACAGTTGGCATTTCAATCATTATTTGGGGATTTACTTTAAAAATCATTGAGACAATGAATTACATTCCACTCTTTTTATACCTTAAACTCCTCTGACCTTTCAGAAAGTTCACCTGCCTCTGCTAGGTCTAGCATATTGTTTTCTTGCTGGGGAAGACTTGTCTTACTGGCTCACCTTACTCTGGAACCATCTTTCAGCCTCGCTGCGGTTTTTCTCAATAAGCATCTCATATTGAGCTCTCATCTCCTGAAGCTCCTTGTCAAGATCTGACCGAGCTGCACAGTCCATCTCCACATTAACAGAGCCGCTTCGCTTCTCTCGCAACAAATTAAGATCCTGTGGATAAAGAAGAGGAGGGAAAAGAGCACTTACTCTTCCAAAAATGACATATGATACTTCTTGTGAAATAACTTACAGTGGCATGAAAAGTATGTGAACCCCTTGCAGAATCTGTGAAAATGAGAATTATTTTAATAAAATAAGAGGGATAATAAAAAATGCATGTTATTTTTTGTTTAGTACTGTCCTGAGTAAGATATTTTACATAAAAGATTGTTTGCGTTTAGTTCACAAGACGAAACAATAGCTGAATTTATTAAAATAACCCCATTCATAAGTATGTGAACCATTGATTCTCAATACTGTGTGTGGTTACCTGATGATCCACGACTGGTTTTATGTTTTGTGATGGTTGTTCATGAGTCTCTTGTTTGTCCTGAGCAGTTAAACTGAGCTCTGTTCTTCAGAAAAATCCTCCAGCTCCTGCAGATTCATCAGTTTTCAAGCATTTTTGCATATTTGAACCCTTTCCAGCAGTGACTGTAGGATTTTGAGATCTGTGTTTTCATACTGAGGACAACTGAGGGACTCAAACACAACTATTAAAAAAGGTTCAAACATTCACTGATGCTCCAGAAGGAAACACGATGCATTAAGAGTCAAACTTTTGAACAGGATGAAGATGTCACAATTTTTCTTATTTTGTTTAAATATCATTGTTTTTCATTTAGTACTGCCCTTCGGAACCAACAGAAGATATTTGCATGTTTCCCGGCAGAAAAATTAAGTACAATTTACCTTGATATTTGAATTCAAAAGTTTTCACCCCTCGGCTCTTAATGCATCGTGTTTCCTTCTGGAGCATCAGTGAATGTTTGAACCTTTTTTAATAGTTTAGTTTGAGTCCCTCAATTGTCCTCCGTGTGAAAAGATGAATCTCAAAATCATACAGCCACTGCTGGAAAGGGTTCAAATATGCAAAAATGCTTGAAAACTGATGAATCTGCAGGAGCTGGAGGATTTTTCTGAAGAACAGAGCTCAGTTTAACTGCTCAGAACAAACAAGGGACTCATGAACAACCATCACAAAACATAAAACCAGTCGTAGATCATCAGGTAACCACACACAGTATTCACTGTAAAAAAATATCCCGTTGTTTCTACGGAAAAATACCGGCAGCTGTGGTTACCAGAACAATACTGTAAAAATGACATCAAACCGTAAACATACTTACGGAGTTACATGTGAATTTTACATTTTAAATCTGTTAAATTTACGGTAAAATAGCGTATTTCATTAACTGATATAATGTTAATTTACCAACCTAATGAAGTACTAATATCTGTTTTGTACCTTTATAATACACTGACAGTCACCAAACACAGTGGTGATGAGAGTCACATGATGAATCAAAGTTCATCACAAGCAGCTTTTCCACAAGCTGAGAAGGACAATACTAATATATGGAAGGTGCACACAGTGTCATTCACACACACACTAAACACCATCATGGTAACATGCATGAAATTTTAAAAATGCAATAAACATTAATTTAACAACATTAGATGTAACATAAAACCCTAATGTGCATAACTGATTAGAAAAAAATGAGAAAAACTAAGAAGAAACAGATTTATTTCAACGAAAATATATCAAATGTGAAGTATCACGCAGGGAATTGTGGGAATGTCAATATACGGTTTTTCACTGTAAATTTTACAATGAATTGTTATTTTTCACTTCCAAAAACTGTGAATTTAACGGTATTTTACCGTAAAATTACATTAAATGTACCGTTAGATCTATTACAGTTATTCACCGTATATAGTACGAAAACTTTCTGTAAACCAATCAACAGTTTTTCACCGCAGCATTTTTACAGTCTTTTACTGTTAAAATCACGGTCATTTTTTACAGTGTTGAGAATCAATGGTTCACATACTTATGAATGGGGTTATTTTAATAAATTCAGCTATTGTTTTGTCTTGTGAACTAAATGCAAACATCTTTTATGTGAAATATCTTACTCAGGACAGTACTAAACAAAAAATAACATGCATTTTTTTTATTATCCCTCTTATTTTATTAAAATAATTCTCATTTTCACAGATTCTGCAAGGGGTTCACATACTTTTTCATGCCACTGTATATAATAGATATTTTAAACAAAAAACGATTGCAGTGAAATGGTAAGGTAACCTCTTCATGGTTCTTCTTGAGATACAGCAGCTCTTCTTTCAGTCCAGCAAGCTGGTTTTCCAGGTCTCCAATGGACAGTTTGAACTCACTCAGAACCCCTCGCAGTCGAGCCGAATCTGCCTCCACAACTGCGCGCATATTCATTTCAGTCTCATACCTGCCACAGCCAAGAAGGGAAAAGATATAGTGAAGCAACCAACAGTGAAAATTATATATTTTATACTGTTATATATATGTAAAATATACAATTAATAGTATTGCTGTACAAATCACATACTTCAAATGGAAATCTTCAGCGGCCAGCTTAGTGTTGTCCAGCTTCAGACGGAGCTCTGTGTTCTCCACATAACGGCTGTGAATCTTTCAAGGACAAATGGGAATGTGTGGTTGATCTTTGTTAATCTTTCATTGAGCATAATAACTAATTATCTGGATACATTAAAAAGAGAAAAAATGACTCTAGCTAAAACCAGATTCTTGTTAACAGCTAAACAATAATGCTAAAGAGTGCTTAAACAGGATTGCCCTGTTGTATTTGTAATATTTAAAACACGAAACATGGCATAATGGCATTAGGTGAGGTAGCATTCATCTCATGACACTTCAGTTATTTCAGGGGTGTGATTCTTCTGATGAGTGATAGCAGCTCTACCTGTGTGCGGAGCTCTGAAATGGTTTTGAAATAAGCAGTCCTGTCTTTGCTCTGCAGTGGGCTCTTGTTGTCATAAAACTCCTTAATTTGCAGCTCAAGTTTCTTGTTGGCTTGCTCTGAAGAGCGCACCTAAAACACAAAACATATGGGTAGATCTTCTCAGGAAATAAAGACAAGATTAGACCTAAGTCCAAATCAGAAATATTCTCTCAAGGCTGAATGTTGCAGTTTGTAATGTTCTTAATCTTTTGATTTTAGGAATTACCGAAATAAAGAGATAAAATAAAGAAATAAATTGAATGAATTGCAATGAAATGACAAAAAAGAATATAATTTATAATTATTACTTTTAATGCACATTAATATAATGTGCCTGTTATATCATATTATATAAAATGTGAATATATGTTTTAAAATGTAAAAAACATTTATGATTTTAGAGATTCTCATCAAACTTTAACAAGATAACATTTATTAAGTAAAACAGCTATTCCAAATAATGTTAAAATTCAACGATGACTAGTGTTTTGTTTGTTTGGTTTTTTTTTTACAAATATGCATTTTAGGTTTAATTTTATTTTGATGGTCCCTTTAACATTCTGTTGACTAACGTTGTACCTATACGTAACTCTCATTAGAGTGTTAGTAGAGTATTAGTAGACTGGTAAGGTTAGGGTTAAAATAAGTTGACGTGTAGTTGCAAAGTTACTTATGCACTGTAAAAAATATTTCATGATTTGTTATCACAACATTTTTTCTTCTGTCAAATCAACTTAATGTGGTTCAGATAACTTAATATTTTTCATTTCAATGAAATAAAAATTTTAAGGCAACCAGGTAACTTACTTTCCTAAGTTAAACCAACAATTCTTTTTAGGGTGTGTTCACACTTGTCATGTTTGGTTCTATTAAAACGAACCCTGGTGCGATTGCTCGGTTAGTGCAGTTCATTTGAACATATGTGAACGCTGCCATCCGAACCCTGGTGCGCACCAAACAAGCGGACCGAGACCGCTGAGAAGATGGGTCTCGGTCCGCTTCCAAACGGACTCTGGTGCGGTTCGAATGATATATGAACGCAACACGGACCAAAGACATGTAACCGACCCTAAAAAGGAAAATAGTCGCGATAAAAATCATAGTCGCGAGTTTGTTCATCACAGGCATCAGACGCGCGTCTCCACGCAGCAGATCGTTTGTGTGTGTGACGGATGGATTCCCGCCGCTGTTTTGACTACTTTACACATTTTATAAGCTCTTCACGAGTTCCCAGCTGGCCAAAATACCATCACATGCAGGCTACGCACACACAACGAGCGCATTTACCTCAGCAAACAGTATTGTTTTGGATGTTCGGTAAGTTCCGTCTCAAAATAGGCAATACGTCATAAAATCCGACCAATCACGTTGTGAATGTATCCCTGTGCCTTTAGGTTCGGTATCTTTTGGTTCGGTGATAAAATTGCCAATCTGAACGCTAACCGGACCAGGACTAAATGTTTTTTTTTTCTTTGGTCCGGACCAAATGAACCAAACGAACCGAACTACAAGTGTGAACGCACCCTTAGTCAACAGAATGTTTAAAAGGGACCATCAAAATAAAGTGTTACCTTTTTTTATATAAAACATTCATCAGGATTCATTAGAAGAAGATAAGATTCAATTGTTTTCATAGTTTCTGTTACATTTTCAAGTTAACCAATAGAAGGTGTTACCTGCTCCAGGTAAGATGCCAGTCGGTCATTGAGGTTCTGCATTGTCTGCTTTTCGTTGGCAGACAATGTGACTTCGTTATCAGCCATTGTCAAGGATGAAGTGGACAAAGATCTGGAGATGCGGGCACCATAGCCCCCAGACCTGCCATAGTTTTGTCCACCAAAAGACAAAGAGACCCCTGAACTCCCCAATCTGTTCATGACCAATCCACCAGAAGAACCGAGGCCAGCTGACCCGAACACACTCCGAGTGGTGAACGTCTTACTACTGCGATGGACCGTCATGGCTTAGTGAGAAGTATATCTTTCAGTGTCGAAACTAAACATCTGAACTAATTACCACTAAAGACTGTCTTATATATAGCCATGTTGCATCCCACATGGTTTCAGATTTCCAGTTCCACTGAATAGATGGAATGTGAACAGAGATCTGCCTGAGGCAGGATGCAGATTAAAACCATTCACTTCAAAAACCTGCTATACACACCCTTGATCTTCAAAACCACGTTAAATGATTTCTGTCTTAAAGAGATTACATCTTTAATTGTTGTACTGTTGTATAAACTGATTGTTTGTATTGGCCATGTACCAATCATAAGTATTAACAGTAGTTTTTATAAAAGCTATAACTTTTTCTTCTTTTAATGCAAGCATTAATTATACACATTATGGGACAGTGTTAAAAAATAACTCCTAAAGCTAATTTCTCAGATGTTTGTTTACTTTGTGTATTCGCCCCAACATTCATCAGGTTTGCTTTGCCATTTACACATTATGACATACATTGTTCTTTCTCAAGCTTGGACTCACATGTAATGTACCTGAACAATAACCATCAATCATGAAGAATGGATTCATGTGTCAGAATGTATTAAAAACACATCTCTTTAGTACATTTTTCTCCATCAGTGGCCTAATGCCAGATCACTGACAGATCATCTCTTAAAATGTAGTCGTAAACCCTGATAAAACAGTTTTGCTGGTGCAGTTGACAGTTAAAGATAATTGACATTTTAAAGTAAATAAATAGGAACATTCATAAGAAATCAGTCATGTTGCCAGGCTATTCTGACTGTCAGAACATGCAAATTCATAAGGCTCACCCCATTCTGAAGAAAATATTTCACTCAATGTGTTTTTACATGCAATGCACCTATGTATTGCTTTTTGGTAGATTTTCTTTCTTGATTTATTAGATTAGATTAGGTAGATTTCAAAAACTTTTTTAGTCATGCAAGTTTGGAATGATATAAAGATGATTATAAAACAGTTAGTTCCTGTCCTTGATTCTGATTGGTCAATAGCTGTATTTTATTCACGATTAAACACGGCTATGACCGATTCACCCAACGGTTCTGTGTATCACTACACAACACCCACAACCACTCTTAGCAACATAACCTGTATGTTCTCAATTGATTTTGTTCATTGAAGCTTACTGTATTATGTAGAAGAGTGTTGTGAGAAAAAGATCGAGTGAGCGAGTTTATTACCTGCATTCAAATTTACCATTTTCCTTCAGGTCAGTACTATGTTGATAATAAAAAATCTGTTTAAATGTCCGATGTATTATCTTGTCCTTTTAACAGTTAAGGGGTTTTCCCATGACTGACAGCGCTAGTCAAAGCATTTGTCAGTTGCATCTTGTTCCGTGTTCACAACAATTCAGTCTTTTCAATATAAAAGTCTTCGCTTCTGAGTGACACACTCATAAAGACAGTCTTTGCCGCCATCTAATGGCGTAATAATGTAACTTCTGTTGCTGTTCACAGTCAGGGACTATTTTTACCAGTGGAAGGAAGGCTGAAGTTTATAGTTTATAGTAAAGTAAAGTTTACTTCATGAAAGTTGCATTGATACAATTTTTTTGGCTTTAATATTTGTATTGGCTTTAATATTTGTACACGACGCGAAGCACGACAGCCTCTCGTACCATATTGCTTACATAAATGATGACAAATTTGTCATTTTTACTATTTCTTTTATGGTTGTTCTTTCAAGAGTTTCATTCTTGTTATGACGCTGTTTTCTTCATTATGATATCAGAATAGTTGTATCGGCCAGACACAATTTTTTACTTTATGTTCCCCCCAAAATTTAAATCAGAAATTAAAAACACGCTCATCATAGAATGGGTGCATTTAACATATTCTATGTATGAATTGCATTTTAAATGTGTTACAAATAAATTTATACTGCAGGACAAATGTGATTGTCACATCACTGTCCCATTATGTCATCACTAATACTGAAGATGTGGAAAAGTGGAAATAAAGGAGGATGCAACACATCAAATTGAGCACAATCTGATGTCATATACTCAATATAGGCTATGCTTTCAAAGGTGGATTGGCAATTATTTGTTCACCTCAGACTTTGTGATCTTGGGTAAAATCTTTAGGTACATAAATCTAATGGTCCTGAGAGGAAGCAACAGACTCCTCTCCGGCAATAAAATCAAAAGCACTGCGTCATCACCTTTCTCCATCAGTTCATTTTAATCAATATGGTAGTTTTAAAAAATGTCACTTATTGATGGCACATCATATAATATTACATTAGAACAATTGATTAGATGAGAACTCGGGTGCTGACATGAATCAAAAACCCAGTGCTAATTCTTTTTTACTGTTAATGTTGATGTAAATGTTGTTAACCATTAGTTAAGTGCCATGACTTTCTTGACCATATGGTTTTGTAATGTTTGCTATGTTAAATTCTCATAAAAACTATTGAATTTCCCATACCATGTTCTGTTCATGTCTGACGTATTCAGTTTAAGCATGCTCCTCCTCCTGAACAATAATTATCCAAATCCATTGGTTAACACTGTTTTTTTTTTTTTTTTTTTTTTTTACCTGAAAATTAAATATAAAGGGACTGACCCGGTATTTTGGATTACAAGGTTTTATTCTTACACTCTGTTAAAACGTGTCTGGTTCAGCACTTCAGGTACTGTAAATCTGTAATTTTTTCTTTTAATATCTTTTATATTTCCTTGCTGAATAAACCATCTTAAGATAGTATCTGTGTTTGGAATATGATATGTGGAATCTAGCTGGTGATTAGCTGGAATAAGCTGGTCTTTAGCCGGTCATTTGCTGGCAGACCATCTTGGATTAGCAAAAAACAAGCTACCAGGTGGTCATTTCAGTTGGTTTTTGGAACATAGTGATTGGTTGACCAGCTAATAACCAGTCTGAACCAGCTAGAAACCATCTACTATGTTCCAAAACTTGTTTTATACCAACATCTTAAAATGGATTTCCAGCAAGAATGGGTTTTTTGTTTGTTTGTTTGTTTGTTTGTTTGTTTGTTTGACACAAATTGTACTGCCTTTAAATACTTGAAATTATTCTTCACAGAAATGATGGCCAAGTGCATTGTATTGACCGCTATAGTGATGCTGGCAGTGGCATGTGTGGCTTCTCCTCTGTCCAAAGACACACCTGAAAACACAAATGTGATAGCAGGGCTTCCAGAGAGACCACCTGAGATACATGAGAGACTGCAAGCCCTTGTGAGGCGTTCTATGCAGTTATCGGAGGATCAGCGTGAGCTCATGTCCCGGCAGCTCTTACAGGCACTATCAGGTGCGTGTCTCTGAAGTTAAAAACATGAGAAGAAATGAAGCATCGCTCTTACTTGCTGTTCTCCGTGTTTTGGGCAGAAATCATTCAACGGGAGGACTGTGTTACAGACTACCAAGGCTGGGTAGATTTTGGGCGCCGGAGTGCAGAATGAGACTGCATGCAAAGTAGTCAATAAATATATTTGCAACTATATGTGTTTGTTCTTTCATGTTTTGTTCATCATGATAATCATCTTCACACAGTCGGCAGAAATAAAAGGTTCAAAGTAGGCTGTAAAAGAACTAGACCACAGTCACGTGACTATAATTGATTTATTTTATTTTGTTGAATAAAACAGTTGTTTTCAATCCTGGTCCTGGGGATATCTCTCCTATCTGACACACTATCGAAAGCTTAGGCAGATGACTTGTTGCCTTGCTATACCTTATCAAGCAATGACCTTGCTAGTTTTTGTAGTCCGCAGGTTGAAGCAACAAACCCCCACCCCCCGAAATGCAATTTTTACCCCCCTGGAAGGTAATTTTTACCAGGGGATTGCACTGGAATGTGATTGGGCTAGTTTTGGCCATCATTGGGCTAGTTTTGATTAGGAATTGGGTGGGTTTTGTTGCACAGTCCTGGCAACCCTGCTCAAGGTTGTAAAATGTACCAAAGATTTTAAGAGAAGACCACCCTGACAAACAATTGTCTTGAAACAACATCCCTTTATTCCAAGCCCACGAAGAAGCCATACTCCTAGAAGAGTGAGCACAAACTTCAATGGGACGTTGAAGTATATACGCTAATGCTGTAGCTTCCACAATCCAATGAGACAAGAGTTGTTTCAAAAGCGGCAGAACTTTACTGCAACCTCCGAAACAGACAAACCACTGCTTTGACAGTCTAAAATGATTAGAGCTGTCCACATGCACGCAAAGTGCGAACAGGGCATAAATGATATTGTGCAGAAGTGGTCTCCTGAGGAGCAAACTCTTGCAGCATTATAACCTGTGCTCTAAATGGTGTAGACAACACTTTGGACACATATCCACATCTGGGACCTGACTATAGTCATCTTTACCAAACACTATACAAGCCGTGTCAGTAGACAGAGTATGTAAATCACCCACTCTCTTCTGCCACACCAGAGCAAGTAAAAGTGGTGTCTTAAATGAGAGCACTTTCAGCTCGGTAGCATGCAGCAGTTTAAAAGGTGGCCCAGAAAGTGAGCTAAGCATCAAAGACAAATCCCAGACAGGTACCAGGTTAGGATGAGATCGATGCAGCCATCTCGCTCCTCTCAGAACCCCCCCTACTAAACTGTGCTCACCTACTGAGTGATAACCAATGGGCAAGTGAAAAACTGAAACAGCAGCCACATACACCTTAAAGGGTTAGTTCACCCAAAAATGAAAATTATGTCATTAATGACTCACCCTCATGTCGTTCCAAACCCGTAAGACCTCTGTTCATCTTCGGAACACAGTTTAAGATATTTTAGATTTAGTCCGAGAACTTTCTATCCCTCCATTAAAAATGTATGTACGGTAGACTGTCCATGTCCAGAAACGTAATAAAAACATCATCAAAGTAGTCCATGTGACATCAGTGGGTTAGGTAGAAGTTTTTGAAGCATCGAAAATACATTTTGGTCCAAAAATAACAAAAACTACGACTTTATTCAGCATTGTCTTCTCTTCCGGGTCTGTTGTATATCCGCTTTCAATCAACAGTGACGCTGCTTCTTCTTCTTCTACGGCGGTTGGCATCCAGTTTATTGGTGCATTACCGCCCCCTTCTGCTCCAGACAGTGACGCTGATGATGTGTTATCTAGTGCGCCCGAGCTTCGTTTACAGTCCGAGGGAGACGCACGCTGTATTCAAGCTATTCTACACTGTTTGTATTTTGGTATTGCTATATTTTTTAAAATGGTGCTTAGGTGTGCATGTCGCGGATGTCCTAATCGCGTCACTGTCCGGAGCAGAAGGGGGCGGTAATGTACCAATAAGCTGGATGCCAACCACCGTAAAACAGGAAAGAAGAAGAAGAAGCAGCGTCACTGTGGAGTGAAAGTGGATATACAACAGACCCGGAAGAGAAGACAATGCTGAATAAAATCGTAGTTTTTGTTATTTTTGGACCAAAATGTATTTTCGAACTAACCCCCTGATGTCACATGGACTACTTTGATGATGTTTTTATTACCTTTCCGGACATGGACAGTATACCGTACATACATTTTCAATGGAGGGACAGAAAGTTCTCGGACTAAATCTAAAATATCTTAAACTGTGTTCTGAAGATGAATGGAGGTCTTACGGGTTTAGAACGACATGAGGGTGAGTCATTAATGACATAATTTTCATTTTTGGGTGAACTAACCCTTTAAGAGTGGATGGCGTGTGCCTGTTATCCCAACAGTCCTGTAGAAACGACAAAATGATTCCTCATTTTTTGCCTTTCACCAGAATATGAAGACTTTCCTTTTTGAAGTGTAAAGGCATCTGGTTGACAGGCCTCTTGCTTCCGCAATTGTTTCTAAGACCCTTTATGTCACATTCAATGCCTGCGTCTCGCACTGACCTGCCAGACATGCAGGTCCAATAGCCCTGGCCTGAAGTGCCATATAGTGTCCATCACTTGAGACAGCAGGTTCCTCTGTAATGGAATCAGCCACAGGGGAGCCACCAGAAGTTCCACCAGTTCTGGAAACCACGGCTGGTAGTTCTGAGCAAGCAGCAGCATGTTCCGCCAGCCCTTGAAGTGGGCAAGAAGGAAACCCCCTTGGCGATTGATGTATGAGACGACTGTCGTGTTGTCTGTCTGAACCAGGACATGGTGGTCCTTCTCAAGAACGAAAGAAAGTTCTGCAAAGCTAAAGATACTGCCTTCAGGGTGGTCTGTTTGCAAACTTTTTACACGATTCTTTGGTTCTTTTGTAGTATGGTTTGGTTAAGTGTGATAAAAACAATCATCGTCATGTGTGTACCTTACTTCTTCCTCTTCCCATCGCTGCTTCCTGATGGTTTAAGAGTACAGTTAGGCTACTCCGAATCGCCCCTGTCGTTTCAAAGTATACTAGAATGGTGAACACGTCAAGTATAAACACCTCATCTGTTTGGGGAGGTGTGTGAGCAGTCAGCGGAGGCTCGCGTGCGAAACCAGGCAAAAGTATAAACGAGGCTTTACGCAGTGGGTGTTGTGGAGAAAAGTGTCTTTTTCATGCAAATGAAGCTCATTAGGCAGAGTTCCAGAAGTCAAAATAAGACTTTTTTGGACAACACAACAAAGCCAGGATGCCTGCAGGACTGTTCTTATATTTTTTCATATCTGCTGTTTGGCAAAGACCATGCAAATGTAATTTTTTTTGTACGATTCACCCAACCTGTTTTTCAAAATGAAAATTTTACTGCTTTCATCTTTCTCTTTAATTGTGGAATCCCGACAGTTGATAATCAACCCTTTCCCAGAGGCGAGAGAGAGACATTTCTGCATCTGATTCTGGCTAAACACAATCATATGCACAGCGGCTCTAAGAGAAAATAGAGTCATTGCAATTAACATTTGATTTGGACATGCCTTGATGCCTTCCTACCTGGGAATGCATCCTCCAAAGGTCTTTTTTGTTTTTATTTCGGACACACCTGCCTCCTTTATTTAACACACCTGATTCAGATCATCAGCTCATTAGGAGAGAGATCCTGTACTGAACTGAGTGGTTGTGTCCGAAAGCTTAAAAATGCTGCCTTTGGAGGATACATTCTGAGGTAAGAAGGCATAAAGGCACATCTGAATCCAGTGTTAGCTTCACTTCCTGTCATCTGAGATACCTTCATCTGATTTTTGAAGGCAATAGATGTATCCTTCGCTTCCTCTGGTATCACACAATGCTTTCTTTATATGACAGTTAAGAAAAATAATAAAGTTGGTATCTGAAAGTTGCAGTTTGGTAGTTAGTTTGTATGTTTACCAAACTTTTCCACTTTTGATATCATTTCTAGGGAGAAATTGTATGTGGTTAAAAACCTCTCTCTATTTTGTTGTAGATCATTAAACCGTTATGCAGCCTCAGAAGTCAGCTGCCTGCAAAGTCATTGCTTGATAGAGCAGCAAGGCAACAAGTCAGCTGCCTAAGCTTTCAGACACAGTGAGCCAGATAGGAGAGACATACAAAATCTTTACTATATTAAAATGTAGGTTATTTCAATTGATGAATTTGAAACTAGATTAAAAACAGGTCAGTTCACACATAATTATATAAACATACAAACAAGCAGACAGGTCAAAATACACTGAAATCTTTATTGCAGTGTAACACAATATCAGTGCCTGATAAAGTTACTTTAGATACAGTGTACTCAGCGGCTTCAATTCATTGTGAGACTAAACAGTGTCTAAACATTGTTCTAATGTACAAATACAACCATTACTCAACCTTTTATCCTTGTTTAAATGAATAATTCTTTACTTAGTTCTTTAATTTTTTGATATTATCCTTTTTTTTTTTAAAACAACTCTATACATAATCTACAAAATTGTGACCAGGCATTGTGTTTTGTACAGAGTGGTATTTCAAGTACACATTTTTATATATATTACTTTTTAAATAACCACTTTGTCTCTAGATAAGTAAATACTACACTTCATCATGTCCCTCTGAAAATCTCCAATACATAGAAGGCTTTCCATACACATATATTACCATGTTTCTTTTCACTTGGTTGACAGACTCTAGTGGACACAATGAAAGACGTTGCTGGAGAAGACGAGTTGTTGAGGGCAAAATAAAAGCTGTGTTAAATGAACAATGCACCCAATAGATCTTGTATCTAGTGATATAAATTCCCAAGACAACTCTATATTATATTTAACCGATTGTGCATTAACTATTTATGGCTCTAGAGCATTTAATTCAAGCAAAAACTGCACCATTGACTTTATTTCTGCATCCCTGATTCTGGCAAAACACAATCATATGCATTACAAACATTACAATCAGATGAAAATGTGTCTGTGACATTGAAGTTGCATTACATACAGTACATACATGTGTGTGCATGGTGTACCATCACATGAGGTGTTCTTGCATTAAAGCACAATGAAAATAAAGCACAAGATCACTTCTATTCGCTCAACAAGTCTGTATAATGTTCCCTAACAATCCTCATAAATACAGCTTCTCATTTTTACAGTGTAGACTGCAGGTACAGTACATAACCTCACATAATGTACTCTGCATTCCCTAGAAAAAGGGGTCTGAATGCCCTGAAAAGTGCTATTATGAACAAACGTATTTCTCAGAAAGCACAACGCACTACTGACATTGATGCTTGGTTGGCAGCAAGCAAAAACTGAGGCCACATAGTGCATTTTTCTGTAGTGCTGTACAGTTTCATAACAATAAAACAGTGATTTCAAGACTGACGATGACAGACCAAGTCTCAACTGAAGACGACGTTAAAAAGTCAACAAATGTTCTCTTCTGAAGAGTGTTTAAAAAAACCTATGGCAACAATGATACAATAAAAAAAAAAGATGGGTTTGACTTCATCATGAAATCTATTGAGGTGCAGTCCACTTAAAATTCCCAGTGACACATACGTTAAATAGGAAGTCACCACAGAAACGCAAACTTGATATGTCATTCAACTGATATGGCTTCCAGAACGCCCCATCACAAATGGGGAAAGTTTAGCTGCATGCCAAAATGAGTGTGATGCACGAAATGTCATCTTTAATGGTGAACAGCTCTGTGCGTTTCATGGGGGACTGTTATTCGGGTCTGGTTTTTCTTTTCGATCAGAATCCACCAAGCCTCTGGCAACCACTTTGTACAGACCCAGGCTTTTGAGCTTTTCTACAAGATTGACGCTGAAAATGTTTCTCTGCCGTTCCTTTTCTCTTTTTCCTTGTTCCCTTCCATCAAAGCCCCATTGTCTTTCCTCTGAGGATGCGGTGAGGGTTTGAATGAAAGGAGAGCTGGGATGGGTTGAGGCTGAGATGCCACGCTCTGATACAAGTTGTAGCAGACCGAGGGAGGAGGTCGGGTGGAAGTGCGATGTGGACCCAGAGACGCACTGGAGGCCTAATGACGTCCTCACATGCTCACAGCTCCCACAAGCGGACGCACTGCGGGGCCGAAGGCTGGGGAGAGAACAAGGAAGAACAATGTCATGGGCTCCATGGGAAGCTTTAGTCAGATACACCAAACCACAGCAGAAACGAAGAGGGTAGAACAAAAGTGTTAGTGAAAACCATTCCAGGTAGAAACACATTAGATGTACAGTACAGTCCAAAAGTTTGGAACCACTAAGATTTTTAATGTTTTTAAAAGAAGTTTCGTCCGCTCACCAAGGCTACATTTATTTAATTAAAAAATACAGTAAAAAACAGTAATATTGTGAAATATTATTACAATTTAAAATAACTGTGTACTATTTAAATATATTTGACAAAGTAATTTATTCCTGTGATGCAAAGCTGAATTTTCAGCATCGTTACTCCAGTCTTCAGTGTCACATGATCCTTCAGAAATCATTCTAATATGCTGATTTGCTGCTCAATAAACATTTATGATTATTTTCAATGTTGAAAACAGTTGTGTACTTTTTTTTCAGGATTCCTTGATGAATAGAAAGTTCAAAAGAACAGCATTTATCTGAAATACAAAGCTTCTGTAGCATTATACACTACCGTTCAAAAGTTTGGGGTCAGTAAGAATTTTTTTTTTTTTTTTTTGAAAAGAAATTAAAGAAATGAATACTTTTATTCAGCAAGGATGCATTAAATCAATCAAAAGTGGCAGTAAAGACATTTATAATGTTACAAAAGATTAGATTTCAGATAAACACTGTTCTTTTGAACTTTCTATTCATCAAATAATCCTGAAAAAAAATATTGTACACAAATATTTTGTACAATTGTACACATTAAATGTTTCTTGAGCAGCAGATCAGCATATTAGAATGATTTCTGAAGGATCATGTGACACTGAAGACTGGAGTAATGATGCTGAAAATTCAGCTTTGCCATCACAGGAATAAATTACTTTGTGAAATATATTCAAATAGAAAACAGTTATTTTAAATTGTAATAATATTTCACAATATTACTGTTTTTTACTGTATTTTTAATTAAATAAATGTAGCCTTGGTGAGCAGACGAAACTTCTTTTAAAAACATTAAAAATCTTAGTGGTTCCAAACTTTTGGACTGTACTGTATATATGATCATGCTTATGAATAAATGGATGTGAAGATGAGACTTGCACAAGTTGGTTAACAATTTCAACAGCATTTAAAGAACTTGAATGTAACATGCACAGTCTAGTATTAGTAAGTCATTCTCAAAATATGATTTCAGTCATGATAAAGATTTAAAATATTCAAGAAACCCCATATAAAAAAAAATGGGTTTTCATTCTATAACCTACAGTCAAACTAAAATTTATTCAGACACCTTAAATATTTCATTCATTAATACAGTTTATTCACTATAGTTTAAAAAAAATGGTAATAACATATGACCAGATCTCAGAGTTAAACTGTGTCAGAAAAAAATAATCTTAATTATGTCAGATAACACTTAAAACATGGTCAGGTCAAATTGTCTGAAGAATTTTTGGATCAAAATTTTGATCAGTTTTACTGGTAGTCCACTGTATGAAGAATTTTTGTGTATAATATTTCACAGTTTACTTTATTTTACTATCCTCACTTACATTAATGAACTATAGTGTCCTGCACCCACTAGTAAAAAATTATCAAAAATATCAAAAATGTCTGAATAATGTTTTTTTTTTTTTTTATTGTATAACCTATAACATAATGATATTATAAAATGGTTATTTGCCAAGTGCCTGAAAAATCCCATGTCCTCTTCATCTGGTATGATGTTTTTATAGAAAAGCAAAACAAAGTAATTAATAATACAAACAATTAAAACAAAAATGTCTATTTTTAAGTCAATGTTAAAAACTAGTATTTTGAAGGTACAAACATGTTTGAAAAAGTACTTTCAAAGTCAAAGTTCAGAGAAAGAACATTGTTCTACAGAGTCCCTAAAGGGACATGGTGAAGGAAAAAAATATGAGATTGGAGGAAAAATTACTTGTTACAATGCAAAAATGTTTAAATATTTTTTTTCCTCACCAAGTCCCTTTATATGGAGGACGAAACCTGCAAAAACAATAAATACGGAAATAAAATAATAAATACATAAATCCACAAAATTATATATAAATGTGTATATATAAATAAATACATAAATAAATAAATATATAAATCCACATATTCCTGCTAGGGCTGGGCGATATATCGAATGCTTTTGTCACGCGCATTTCGTCAGTAAAGCCGGTTCCCTGATTACCGCTAAATCGCCATCACCTGCTTTCAAATGAAGCGGCATTTAATAGACAGAGCCGTAGTTCACTGATAAGCCACGACGGCGATTCATATCGATATTGAATGCGATATTGCGTGGCTTATCAGTGAACTACGGCTCTGTCTATTAAATGCCGCTTCATTTGAAAGCAGGTGATGACGATTTAGCGGTAATCAGGGAACCGGCTTTACTGACGAAATGCGCGTGACAAAAGCATTCGATATATCGCCCAGCCCTAATTCCTGCATAAATAAATATATAAATAATTAAAATGTGCAAGGAGATAAATAATTAGCTAAATAAAATGAATGTTGGGGGAAATAAAAAAAAAAAATGTTAAAAGAAACGCTAAGCTTAAAGTTGACTTTTTTACTGTAAACCGTTTATTCATTTTTGAACGTAGCTTCGTATTTATTTTTCCTTGGTGCAACATGCTAATGAGAGGGTGTCAATCAAACATCAGAAGGCGGTCTCTATGCCACCATTGGCTGATTGTTGTAAAAGCACCATTGGCTGACACTGTTGAAAATAGTAGTATACAATCTGCTGATTATATTCTCTTCAGAGTAGATTCATCTCTAAATGCTTTAGGTCAGTTAGCAGCTGCATTTAATGTAGCTGTAGATCTGTTTGTCCTCTAAAAGAGTGCAGTAAAGTTAGTGTTTGATTTGATATTCCCTGCATATTTGCCAAGGCTGCTAAAGGGACCGTCTGCATAATCCACTCACAGTTCAAAAATATATACGTCAAGTCATTCAGTACACAATTATTTTTTAGAAAAAAATTACTGAAAGTCACCTGGGTTTTTTCATGTTCCAAAGCTTGCAGTGTATTCCTAGTGTCCAGACTGACTTACTACATGTGAATAATGGAAAATTTCACCTGTAGTAAGTCAGTCTGGCCACTAGGAACATACTACAACCACTGGAACATGAAAAACACAGATGAATTAGGCCTACAGTATTTTTTTTTCTCTAAAAATAATTGTGTACTGTACATACATTAGGTAGGTATTGGCAAAATTTCACCTGTAATAAGTCAGTCTGGTCACGAGGAATATACTACAAACTTTGGAACATGAAAAAAAAACTATAGATGAATTACAGTATTTATTTATTTATTTATTTTTCAAAAAAATAATAATTTACTGCACAAACGATATACTGGCAGAAGCTCATATTCAGTAAGTCAGTCCCCATGAGGCATATACTATAACCTTGTAAAATTTTATGGACTGCGAGTGGAATTTGCAGACGGTCCCTTTAGCAGCCTAGGCGAATATGCAACGAATATCAAACTTAAAACTAACTTTACTGCACTTTTTTAGCGGACTAACGGATCTACAGCCACATCAAATGCAGCTGCTAACTGACCTAAAGCATTTAGAGATGAATCTACTCTGAAGAGAATATAATCAGCAGATTGTATACTACTATTTTCAACAGTATCAGCCAATGGTGCTTTTACAACGATCAGCCAATGGTGACATAGAGACCGCCTTTTGATGTTTGATTGACACCCTCTCATTAGCATGTTGCACCAAGGAAAAATAATACGAAGCTACATTAAAAAATGAATAAGTGGTTTAAAGTAAAAAAGTCAACTTTAAGCTTAGCATTACCTTTAAAAAAAAATTTTATTGCCCCCAACATTCATTTTATTTAGTTAATTATTTATCTCCTTGCACATTTAATTATGTAGATATTTATTAGTGCAGTCAATCGATTAAAAAAAAAATTAATGATTAATTGTGATAAATCGCAATTAAAAACGCTCACGTTTTTATTTTAATATATTTTTATAATGTAATAATTTCACAGTTAATCTCCAAACTAAAACAACAAAGACAGTATATTTTAAATACCCGTTTAATGACATCTTTTTATAAAAGAAGGCCAGTATTACTGATACTAATACTGCTATGAAATGAGATTGATTCACCCCCCCCCCCCCCCTCTTAGAACAATCCTCACATAAACCCATAATAAATGTCATATTTACCTGTGCCTTTCCTACCTAACAGATACAGAAAAATACAGAAATTAAATAAAGTTACCAAACAGTCTGCACTGCATAATTTATAGCCTAAATTAAATATAGATTAATCATTATTAAAGCTACAAAAGTTCTTTAGTCAAGAGCAGTGAGCAATTTTCTCTGTTACCTTTGTTCTTTCATTATCTTCAATGACAGGCGGCATTGGCTGCTGTCACTTTAAGAGCTGCCGCTGCTGCACATGACGCAGATTTCACACGCGTCCCATTTTCTCACAGCTCTTTACTTTCGTTTTTAAGACTTGATTTAACTCATTCAAGGCTGTTATTATGAGGATCCTCGACAAAACAGCCATTTTTGCATTGTTGTGTTTGTTATCGACAGAGAACTCGATTCTGGCGCACGTCTTTCTGTGCGACAGGACATTCTCAGACAGCACAATCTCTTTTTCTCTTTTGGCGTGCTTAAATGGTTTAAATGCATTTGCATGAATAAGAGTGTGATCATATATGTAATGCTAGGAAAAACGGATGCTGGGTTAATTGCGTTAAATGTTAACGTGTTAAACTGGAAAAAAATAATTGCATGCGTTAACGCGTTAACGTTGACAGCCCTAATATTTATTTATGCAGGAATATGTGGATTTATACATTTATTTATGTATTTATTTGCACATTTATTTATTTATATATTTATTTATGTATTTATTTGCACATTTATTTATTTATATATTTATTTATGTATATTTTTGTGGATTTATTTATTTATTTCCGTATTTATTTATTGTTTTTGCAGGTTTAGTCCTCCATACCTTTAGGTAAAAGGACTCTTTTATTATATTAAAAAAAATGATTTAAGGGAATAATTAATTCAAATTTGTATAATTTTTATGGGAATTTGTCACTGGTGTTACAATCCTTGTTTCAAAAATAAAATAAAATAAAATAAAATAAAATAAAATAAAATAAAATAAAATAAAATAAAATAAAATAAAATAATAGGTAACACTTTACAATAAGGTCTCATTTGTTAACATTAATTAATGCATTAACTAATATGAACTAACAGTGAGCAACATATTTTTACAGTATTTATTAACCTTTGTTAATGTTAATAAAAATGTTCGCCGTGCATTAACTAATGCTAACAGATACAACATTTGATCTTAAAATTGTACTTGTAAATATTGAGATTAATATTAACTAAGATTACTAAATGCAGTAGAAGTATTGTTCATAGTTTGTTTTAACTAATGCAGTTAACTAATGTTAAAGTTAATCTTATTGTGAAGTGTTACCATAAAATAAAACCATCCAGATTAGTAATGTCAAGCTGTTAATATCACTTTTATGGGAGATTTTAACTTGAATTCATAACTTCAATGTTTTTTGAGAATGACCTTAGTACATTTATTTTCCCCAACAAAACATGATTTTAGCAGACAAGTGTTATGTTAAAACAGATGTGCGATGCATAAGACATAACAGCACTCATCATACCTAAACCTATATTTGAACAGGACAGAAGACAGAATTAATAACAAAACGTCTTGATGCTGTTATGCAACGATGTTTGTTTAGCTCATGAATGAAACCTACGTTTAGAGAGAAAGAACGTTAGTGAATGGATTTCGCAATTGCACGGATGATCCTAGTAAAGGGATCAAAAAGATCATGCCTGACATGTCTTACTTTACAGAGGATGGTATTATAACTGTACAAAGAGCCGGTTCCAGCGTTTCCTGTTACAGAGGGAAGGAGGGAAAATAAGCAAGAATACTAAAAGAAAGTACTAAATATTGTGAAATCTGACATAGACATTTCTAATATTCCGCCAAGTGCCTCATTTTGTTTTTAATGTAAGAATTAAATCCATTGTCTAGTGCAAATATCCATTAAAAGCAAGAGAATTCTGATGGATGAGTGACAGTGCTATAATAAGCACTGTGTGAATCATGTCTTACCTGGTGGAAAAGGAGGAGAGGAGGACTGAGGGATGGAGGATCTGACAGCTAGTGGTCGGGAGCGAGGGGGAGGTCTGAGGGATGTTAGGTCTGGATGAAGTGACTGCAGATTATTCGAGGAAACACAAACACATTCTAAATCTCAGCTATGCATGACAGTTACCTACAGCACTACAGTAAAGATAGGGTGAAATAAAACCATGATAATTGCTAGGAAGCAAGGGGGAAATGGTAAAAATAGTAATTTAGAAATAAATATATACTGAAATTAGGGCTGTTCAACGATAACCGTGGTTATCGTGTACAAAATAAGAGTCTGTGTTTACGTAATATATGTGTGTTTGTTTTGTGTATAATTATTATGTAAATATAAATACACACACAAAGACATGTATATATTTAAGAAATATAAGCATGTATGTATAAATATATAAATATATTTATATTTGTATATATTTATATTATATATAAACGTAAATATTTGTATAGAAATATAACATATTTTTCTTAAATATATACATGTATGTGTGTATATTTATATATACATAATAATTATACACAAAACAAACACACATATATTACGTAAACACAGACTCTTATTTTGTACACGATAACCACGGTTATCGTTGAACAGCCCTAACTGAAATCTAACACCTTATTGGATCTGAAGTGTACTGAGTACTTCAAAAATCAAACGTGTTGCTGTAGGTGATTGGGTTCTTACCCACGGTGCCGTGCAGGAGGTTGGGGAATTTGGACAGATCAGGCTCATCCTCCTCAAGGTCGTTGAGGCTGTAGACATGCTGAAAATCCACATCCAGCTCTCTGAAGTCTTTGGTGAGGACACCCGGCCGTGGGTGCAGGATGCCCCCAAGATTGGGCTTGGCCAGCTGCTGCCATTGGTGCAGAGTCACTGAGCCTGTGGACAGTGGCAAGATGAAGTAAATGGGTCAATAAAATGTTCAGTTTTGTCCAGAAAATATATCATTTTGATATAATTTGATACATAAAGTCAAATGTCAGGGTGATACAGCTGTTCTGGTATCATAATGCTCTTTATAAAAATGAAGTCATTGAAAAGGAAAACCTTATTATATAGTTAATATCTTGTATTATTGTTTTTTATTATTTCTTATTTTCAGGGTTCAAAAGCTGTTACAATATCAGATTTTTCATTGCACTATTATCGTGGCCAAAAGAATTCACAATAATGATATATCTATAGAAATCTTTAAAAAAAAAATGTTTTAACACTTTAATTTTATTGTTTATGGTTATTGCGACACCCCTAACATAACAATATTTAAAGGTGCCCTAAAATTAAAAATTGAATTTATCTCGGCATAGTTAAATAACAAATGTTCAGTACATGGAAATGACATACAGTGAGTCTCAAACACCATTGTTTCCTCCTTCTTATATAAATCTCATTTGTTTAAAAGACCTCCGACAACAGGCAAATCTCAACATAACACTGACTGTTACTTAACAGTCGGGCTCATTTATATGTACGCCCCCAATATTTGCATATGCTAGCTCATGTTCAAGGCATTAGACAAGGGCAGGACATCTGGATATGCACAGCTGAATCATCAGACTAGGTAAGCAAGCAAGAACAATAGCGAAAAATGGCAGATGGAGCAATAATAACTGACATGATCCATGATATTTTTAGTGATATTTGTAAATTGTCTTTCTAAATGTTTCATTAGCATGTTGCTAATGTACTGTTAAATGTGGTTAAAGTTACCATCGTTTATTACTGTATTCACGGAGACAAGACTGTCGTTATTTTCATTTTTTAAACACTTGCAGTCTGTATAATTCATAAACACAACTTCATACTTTATAAATCTCTCCAACAATGTGTAATGTTAGCTTTAGCCACGGAGCACTATCAAACTCATTCAGAATCAAATGTAAACATCCAAATAAATACCATATTAGACATGCTGCATGACGAACACTTTGTAAAGAACAATTTTGAGGGTTATATTAGCTGTGTGAACTTTGTTTATGCTGTTCAAGGCAAGCGCGAGCTCCGTGGGCGGGGAGCGTGAGCATTTAAAGGGGCCGCAGCCTAAATCGGCTCATATTTAATGATGCCCCAAAACAGGCAGTTAAAAAAATTAATAAAAAAAAATATATGGGGTATTTTGAGCTGAAACTTCACAGACACATTCAGGGGACACCTTAGACTTATATTACATCTTTTAAAAAGACGTTCTACGGCACCTTTAATTTTTTAAATATGAAACCGGTATATCGCGACACACCTAGTTCCTACACATTTTCCATTTCAAAATTCCATACTTTTCCAGACTAAAATTTGCAAACCTCTCTGTAGATTTTTCAGACCATGTTTAAAATGGTTCTTAAAGCATTTTTCAGCATTATATTTGGTATATAATACAGTCATCTCTTCTGTTTTTTTTTCCGCCAGACCACCTTCCGTATTCAAGTTTCGAAGAAAGTGTAAACTGACATCGCATCAGTTATACTCTTTCCCTAAGTTGAGGACGTAGGACGTAGTGAAAGCTTTTTAAACTGCAAGAGTTTTGCACTTTCTTTGTAAGTAGAATACGGAAGGCAGTCTAGCGGAAGCTAGATATTTTACTTCATAACTTGTTAAATATGGATTTTTTTTTAGACAAACGCATCGCTTCACTTCAGAAGGCCTTTATCAACCCCCCGGAGCCATGTGGAGTACACGTTTATGATGGATGGATGTGGATGGAAGCACTTTCTTCAGCTCATACTCGTGAACCCTGTTCACTGCCATTATAAAGCTCAGATGCATCAGGATATTTATTAATATTTCTCCGATTGTGTTCATCAGAAAGAAGAAAGTCATATACACCTAGGATGGCTTGAGGGTGAGTAAAGCTTGGGGTAATTTTCATTTGAAAGTCAAATAGTCCTATAATATTTAAAAATTTTTCATCCACCTAATCAAAGTCATGCGGTGTAACATGCAAAAACATGATGGGGAAAAACATGATATCATACATAGGATCCCTGCATGACTGTGTGTTAGAGTCAATACATCTTTTTTTAAAATCCCATAATTTGATCATGGCAAGATGTTGGTTGAACAATTGTGCAACACCCCTATAATCTGAAAATTTTTTATTAATATATTTATTATTGTTTACTCATTATTTTATGTTTTTATTTATTATTAGTTTATTTTTGATCTAAATGTTTCTTTCATGACTATATAAGCTCCATGTGTGCGTATCTACTGACCCTCCAGCGGCTTTACTATCTGCAGCCGTTCAGGCAGGTACGAGCGGGAGGAGCCTGTGCCTGAGGAATGTGTGGAGGTGCCAGAGTAGTTAGTTCCTGTGGATGCAACGCTGCCATTGGGCGTCAGGAAGCCGCTGGAGCCGCCGCCACTCCCGCTGCTTCCACTCTGCAGGGCACGCAGTTTCCTTTCTCGCTCCACCTCGAAGAACGGACGCTCTGATGTGTGGCTCTCCTGACGCTCTGAGAGAGACCGGAGCGCTTCCTCTAAATCCTGCCCACCTGGCGTACCTGGCTGGCCCAGACGCTTTGACTCCAGCAACCTATGCAGGAAATATGTTATAATTCATTGCTAATTCTTAAAAGTAATTAAAAATTTAAAAGAATTTTAGCAGACACTGACCCATGATCCTGCGCGTGTGTCGGAGGCGAGTGCTTATCCTCCAGGTTAACGCTAACATTGTCTGATTCATAATAACTGGTCCGTGGTGTACTGATTCGACTAGAGCGCAATGATGAAGGGCTCGAACCCGGAACCTGAGGAGAGGGATTCTGAGAACGTAGCCGAGCCACCTGATTGGCCACTTTCACTGTCTCAAACACCCGCAATGGATGATTCCTGCACAGCAAATTCAAGAGAATCACATCATGTTGCAGTCAATGGTTACTTATATACATTATATACTGTAATGTTGACATGCATTTTCTGTAAAGCAGCTTTGAAACGATATGTATTGTGAAAATCACTATACAAATAAATGTGAATTGAATTCAATTAAAAACCTTATTGAATGAAATTTGAATAAAAACAACTGCATATTCTTCTGAAAATCTTACACAATTATTAATTTTAATAAAATGGTGTGTCAGCTGCTACATGTACTCAGGTGACTAACTTGTACTCAGTGGGCGCTGGGCTGTCTAGGCCTTTCCGGAAGGTTCCTTCAATCTCAGCAGCAAGTGAATCCATTGGGAAGACCGCTGCCAGAGTGCTATAACGCTGCACAGTGCTGTTGGGCATACTCTTGTTGCGCAGGTTTTTAATGTCCTCTCTGGCTTCATGGAGCATGTCCTCACATTCTGAGTACCTCTCCTGCAGTTCCTTCAGCTGCCACCAGAGGGAGATGGAACATAATAAATTGATACTTGAGGCGCAAAATCCACTTATTGAAACAAATAAATAACAACTGCAGAATGATGTGTGAATATTTTGATAATGATATGGACTGTACCTCCGTTTTCAGCTGCGCCTGGGATTCCCGGGAGGCATTCAGATGTTGCGTTAACTCCTCGTTCTCAGCAGTGAGCTGAATTTGGAAGCACATTTGATGTATTAATTTATATAAATGTATTATCTAAATAGTGTAAAGGATGAAATAGAGTGTGTTTGTGTGTCTAACCCCTTTGCAGCGCTGCTCTAGGTCAACAATCTGTCCCAGGAGGGCACTAATCTCCTCTTGTTGTCTTAGCGAATCTTCCACCTTCCGGGCCAACTCCTCTGACAGAGATACGGCCCGCTTATTCGCCATCGCTGGTGGGAGAGAGAAGAAGTGGAAACTTTAGTCTGTTACCTTATTTGACATACCGAATGATGAACTGGCCATTGTGGGTAATTTACTCACAGAGTTCGTCCACACACACCATCATAAGCCGCTGCTCTTGTTCCTCATAATTGTTGGTCTCAAATGTTAACTCATTAGCCTAAAAAAAGAGTGATAGGTATAAAAAAAATGTATCTAATTGTAGCACAATTCTTTTGTAAATTTATGTACGTGTTAAAATATACCTCTGTGCGCAATTTGAAGTTCTCCTCTTCCAAACCCTTGAGTTTCTGTTGCAGAAAGTCGTAATTGATGTAGTTGCTGAGAGATGAGGTCGAATCATTCCGTATAAGCCTGAAGGAGGAGGAAACATTTATCAGTAAGACAAAATGAAGTCTTTGATCATTTTGTGTGCTTGTTTGCGCGTTTTTGTGACATATCAGGACACAAATTCCAATAATGACATGGGTATGACATAGGTAATACAAGGAGAGGGTGACTTATGAGGACATTACCCCATGTCCCCATTTTTCAAAAGGCTTATAAATCATGCAGAATGAGGTTTTTTTGAGTGCACAGTTTCCTGTGATGGGTAGGTTTAGGTGTAGGGTTAGTGTAGGGGGACAGAAAATACGGTTTGTACAGTATAAAAACCATTACGCCAATGGAATGTTCCCACAATTCACAAAAACAAACGTGTGTGTGTGTGTGTGTGTGACTCACAGTGTTTCTGAGGCATGCTCTATATCTTCAGTGCTGGCATAAAAGTGCAGGAGATCATCTCTCATGGAAAGCTCATGACGCAGCTGGGAAATCTGTAAGAACAGACCCAGAATCAGTGTTAAATTCCATATAACACAAAACAGAACATTAACATCTATTGTATCATTATACTGAGAATTAAGAATTATACTGTTTTTAAACACTCTCTCTCTATTATATATATATATATATAGTACAGTCCAAAAGTTTGGACCCACTAAGATTTTTAATGTTTTTAAAAGAAGTTTCGTCTGCTCACCAAGGCTACATTTATTTAATTAAAAATACAGTAAAAACAGTAATATTGTGAAATATTATTACAATTTAAAATAACTGTTTTCTATTTGAATATATTTCACAAAGTAATTTATTCCTGTGATGCAATGCTGAATTTTCAGCATCATTACTCCAGTCTTCAGTGTCACATGATCCTTCAGAAATCATTCTAATATGCTGATCTGCTGCTCAATAAACATTTATGATTATTTTCAATGCTGAAAACAGTTGTGTACTTTTTTTTTTCAGGATTTCTTGATGAATAGAAAGTTCAAAAGAACAGCATTTATCTGAAATACAAAGCTTCTGTAGCATTATACACTACCGTTCAAAAGTTTGGGGTCAGTAAGAATTTTTATTTTTATTTTTTTGAAAAGAAATTAAAGAAATGAATACTTTTATTCAGCAAGGATGCATTAAATCAATCAAAAGTGGCAGTAAAGACATTTATAATGTTACAAAAGATTAGATTTCAGATAAACACTGTTCTTTTGAACTTTCTATTCATCAAATAATCCTGAAAAAAAATATTGTACACAAATATTTTGTACAATTGTACACATTAAATGTTTCTTGAGCAGCAGATCAGCATATTAGAATGATTTCTGAAGGATCATGTGACACTGAAGACTGGAGTAATGATGCTGAAAATTCAGCTTTGCCATCACAGGAATAAATTACTTTGTGAAATATATTCAAATAGAAAACAGTTATTTTAAATTGTAATAATATTTCACAATATTACTGTTTTTACTGTATTTTTAATTAAATAAATGTAGCCTTGGTGAGCAGACGAAACTTCTTTTAAAAACATAAAAAATCTTAGTGGTTCCAAACTTTTGGACTGTACTGTATATATATATAGTACATTATCTATCTATCTATCTATCTATCTATATATGTGTGTGTGTGTGTGTGTGTGTGTGTGTATAGATAGATAGATAGATAGATACTGTTGGCACACATATGTATAGAAAGAGATGCATAAAAATTCTTCTTCTTCAAAAAAAAAAGCACTTTTGTTCCACATATACCATCAGCTTACATATTTGGGAGGACATGAGTAAATAATGAGGGATTTTTTTTTTTACAAGATGTAATATTGTCTAAGGTGTCCCCTGAATGTGTCTGTGAAGTTTTAGCTCAAAATACCCCATAGATTTTTTTTAATTAATTTTTTTAACTGCCTATTTTGGGGCATAATTAGAAATGCGCCGATTCATGCTGTGGCCCCTTTAATTGCTCGCGCTCTCCGCCCCCTCCCGAGCTCTCGACTCTATCATTGCATAAACAAAGTTCACACAGCTAATATAACCCTCAAAATGGATCTTTACAAAGTGTTCGTCATGCATGCTGCATGCATACATCGGATTATGTGAGTATTGTATTTATTTGGATGTTTACATTTGATTCTGAATAAGTTTGAAGCTATGCTGCGTGGCTAACGGCTAATGCTACACTGTTGGAGAGATTTATAAAGAATGAAGTTGTGTTTATGAATTATACAGACTGCAAGTGTTTAATAATGAAAATAATGACAGCTCTTGTCTCTGTGAATACAGTAAGAAATGATGGTAACTTTAACCACATTTAACAGTACATTAGCAACATGCTAACGAAACATTTAGAAAGACAATTTACAAATATCACTAAAAATATCATGATATCATGGATCATGTCAGTTATTATTGCTCCATCTGTCATTTTTCGCTGTTGTCCTTGCTTGCTTACCTAGTCTAATGATTCAGCTGTGCAGATCCAGATGTTAATACTGGCTGCCCTTGTGTAATGCCTTGAACATGAGCTGGCATATGCAAATATTGGGGGCCTACATATTAATGAGCCCGACTGTTAAGTAACAGTCAGTGTTATGTTGAGGTTCGCCTGTTCTTCGGAGGTCTTTTAAACAAATGAGATTTATATAAGATGGAGGAAACAATGGAGTTTGAGCCTCACTGTATGTCATTTCCATGTACTGAACTCTTGTTATTTAACTATGCCAAGATAAATTCAATTTTTCATTCAAGGGCACCTTTAATTTTGTGTGCAATACTCTTTTTAAAACAAGTGATATTATTTTTCTTTTAACAATTATGACCTCTTCCTGGGCAATTTCCAGCTGTTCATCCAGTAGTTTGTTGCGTTCAGTCAGGGCTTTATTCTGCTTGAGCAGTGATTGGCCAATCCTGGCTGCCAATTCCAGATCCCGCTCTTTCTGCGGAGGAAGACAAGCATGTGCGGGACTTTTATTATGTCATCACTGAAGTGCTACACAGCAGCATAATTTATGCCAATCAGTATGTCTGTGACTGTAAAGCAAATCATGTTGTGTCTCTCACCTCCTCAAGCAGATGTGTAACTGCCTCAATGTCATGATACGTCTTTGTGATTTGACCAACTCTCTCTGAACACAGCACTGCAGAGGAAAAAAAAAAGATATTGAGAGAGTGAGAATGTGAGAAAGAGGCATAAGGTTGGCTGATGGACTCATGATAAGAAATCAGAAACAATGTAATAAAAATTATAGATTTTAGAATTATGTCACTACAGTATACATATAAAAAGACCTCAGATGTTCAAATGGATCAAACACTGCTTATAAAGGTGTGATCTGTGCGGATCTGTAGAGTCAATGTGACCCAACCTCGACGAGACAGGTAACAGAGACGTCTATGCAGTCAAGAACAAGAGCCTCTTAGCCTGATCCTCATTAAGGGTTAAGTCTCTCATTTTCATCCCTACTCATAAATTCTGATCAGGCCTGCGTTTACAAACATCTTCTAGCCAGAGGTCCCCAAATAGGCATACTTTTTCAGGGGGTACATTTTTCTTTTACAAAATATTAAAGGGTTAGTTCACCCAAAAATGAAAATTCTGCCATTAATTACGCTTCATATCGTTTCAAACCAGTAAGACCTTCATTCATCTTCGGAGCACAAATTAAGGTATTTTTGATGAAATCCAAGAGCTTTCTGACCCCCCCCCATAGAAAGCAACACAATTACCAATTTCAAGGCCCAGAAAGGTAGCAAAGACATCGTTGAAATAGTCCATGTGACTACAGTGGCTCAACCTTAAGTGACGAGAATATTTTTTGTGCGCAAAAAAAAAAAAAAAAAAAACCCACACTTTATTCAACAGTTCTTCTCTTCTGTGTCAGCCTCTGATGCTGTTCATGTGAGCACCACGACACATGCGTGTGATGCTGACGTAGGAGCTGGCGTTATGAACCCGGAAATGCTGCACTGTGTTTACTATGTGATCAGCATCAGAGACTGACACAGAAGAGAAATTGTTTAATACATTTATTTTATTTTTTTTTTCCGCATAAAAAGTATTCTTGTCGCTTCATAACATTAAGGTTGAACCACTGTAGTCACATGGACTATTTTAACAAAGTCTTTGCTACCTTTCTGGGCCTTGAAAGTGGTAACGTTGCAGTCTATGGGGAGTCAGAAGCGCTCGAATTTTATCAAAAATATCTTAATTTGTGTTCCGAAGATGAACGAAGGTCTTACGGGTGTGTGGAACGACATGAGGGTGAGTAATTAATGACACAATTTTCATTTTTGGGTGAACTAACCCTTTAAAATATAATATAATTAATCAAATATAAATAGATATATACATTTAAATTAAATATAAAAATAAATTAAAATATAATATTACAGAATATTTTTATTGTAAAACACTTTACTTTATGAAATGTTAAAATATAATATAATTAATTATAGATAATATTATAAATATTGTTTAAATATAAATATTATTATACATATAAGTAACAATAGCTATGTTTCCATTCAAAGTTGCAAATTTAACTTATGCTCAAGATTGAAATATCGCTTAAAACCTTTGCGAAAAAAAACTAATTTCCCATCCTGTGTGTTCAAGAAAACAAAATTGTCACTTTCTGGAAAATTGGTGCAAAATATCTGTAATAAAAATGGAAGTTGCTGCAATCGGGGAAGCCACTGTGGCTCTTTTTTCTACATCATAAATAACTTGTGTCTCAGAGCGTGCAGACGAAGTGCAATACTGTTCTCACATGATTGTGTTCCCAAAAACCAGGCATCTGAACACAAGATAACATAACAATCCAGGCCAGGATTTTTGGATGCTGCTCTTAAATATGGACACTTTTTCTTTTTATTATTTATTTATTTTTTAAGTAATCTGTTCAAAGCACTACCACAAGTGCAATATATTATGCTGCTTTCATTCCAGACAGGTGTTTTCACTTGGTTGGTTCTTGTCTTTCCCTGAGGCATAATCAAATTTCAACTGGAATGAGGCGTGTTTGACTTTGCTAAAATAAGAGCTTGGCAGTGGTTCCCAGCTCTGCAAATGATGACTTGGCTCAGCAGAGTCCACATTAATAAAGCTTTAACCTTTTATAGGGACAGTGAAATGCACTGCAGAAAATGGGGTGATAGCAAGTCAAATAATAAAGGCTTCTCTGAGGGTCCTTGGACCTCATAAAGCAGTTGTTTCAACTGCTAGGTCGCAGCTGATAGCGTTGCAGACAACAGGGAAAATAAAGCAAAATGCAAATAATTAAATGCAACTGACCATTTCATTTTCACCATTTCATACTGTTTGGTCGTCACATGATGTAACATAAAATCTGAAGCAAAGGCAGTTTAGGCTACATAATGATTAGTGTCAGCATGTGTCCTTTCATTCAGTCCTCCACATCCTCTGGCCACTGACGGAGCCGCTGCTAAATCTGCTCACCTGGCCTGAAAGGAGTTCAATTCTGCTGTGATTTACGTCACTGACAGAACTAAGAACATTAAGGACAGTAAGACAGTAGTCTGTACTATGTGAAACTGGACTGAGCTTCTGTGGGCAGGATAAAGTGAATGGACAGATTAAAGTGATTTAGCCCTTGTTAAATGAACCCTACATCCTTCATTGCATAAAGCAGGAAATTGTGATTAAATGTTTTGCTATGATTAAAACAGATTTAGATACAGAAATCAGTGTTAATTTTTCAAGGAAGAAATGACCTTGACATTAAAAAGAAAGAATATATATATATATGTATATATACATATATATACACATTATATATATATATATATATATATATATATATATATATATATATATATTCAGAGACCTAAAAAATAAAGCACATATATTTCAAAGTGCAAGTTGCATTATGTAAATAAGAATATTGGTTAAATCACAATTCATGTGATTTATCAACAAGGTCACAAATCCAGAACCTTGTTCTTCCATCATTATGAAAAACAGAACAATATCACACAAGGACAAAGATACTGCAACCACATCTTTGAGGAGAAACAAGACTGACAACTTCTGCAGACGACAATGAGGATTTATTGACATGCTGAGCATGTTGTTCAATACCCTCTTCGGCAAATAAAGACCTTGACGATTCACATGGTGAGACGCTTTCTCTCCTCCTGCCACACAGTGTGATTCTTTCAGCTTTTCTTGTATGAATAACTGCTCTCTCACACTCATTGTCTCCTTATCTTTCTCTGTTACCTTGTACCAGCTCCCTGCACAGTCCCTCAGTGTCGGGTTCCTCTTCGTCCTCTGGTTCTTCGTCGTCTTCATCATGGCTTGTGCCGCTGTCTCTCTCGCTCTCATCCATTCCTGAACTGCTCCACACCTCCATTTCTGCACTCATGATGTGCTATGATCTCTGTCTGCTCTGCAATGCAGTCTGTCTCGATTCTCTGTCTCTTTCTCTCTCTCCACAGTCTGTGCCAGTCTGATTTATGACACGTTACGCGATCCGTCTGTGTTCGCTGCCAGTCAACACAGCTGTCCCCTAGGCTTTCTGCTCACTAATGCACCTGTAAGCATGCTGAAGTTGCTACTGAATCTGCTGAGAGTGTGTGTCACTGCAGCTCATGCCTGATGGCAGCTCAGACTCACCTGGCTGCACTGAGCCACAGGAGGACATCACCTCTGAGAGAAGGGGAGGACGGATGAAGGAAACATAGAGGGGTACATGAAAGATCAGAGGATTTGTGTATGTTTTTGCAGTCATTTGGAGTCTTGGAGTATTTGATCGTGTTTATTTATAAGAGAATTTTGCAGATTTGATTTGGAACAGCTTGTGTTATAGTACAAATGGCACACCCCCCTGTTCAAACACAATATGGTACCTTCCAGATTAATGTCCTAATACTGCTGCAGCACAACAGATGGACACTCCCACACTCACAGGACACATCAGTGTTATTGTTAACTGAAACCAAAACTATTCGGTTTTCGGTAATTAAAATAAAGCTGAAATAAAATAAAATAAAATAAAATATAAATATTAGATGAAAAACCTTAAAGGGATAGTTCACCCAAAAATGAAAATTCTATCATCATTTACTCACCCTCAATTTCTTCAAAATCTGTATAATTTTCTTTATTCTGTTGAACACAAAGGAAAATATTTTGAAGAAAGTTTGTAACCAGGCCACTTTTGGCCACCATTGACTTTCATAGTAGGAAAAATACTACTATGGAAATCAAAGGTGCCCCAAAATATCTTCCTTTGTGTTCAACAGAACAAAGAAAATTATACAGATTTTGAACAACTTGAGGGTAAGTAAATGAGGATAGATTTTCATTTTTGGGTGAACTATACCCTTAAAGGTGCCCTAGAACTTTTTTTAAAAAGATGTAATATAAGTCTAAGGTGTCCCCTGAATGTGTCTGTGAAGTTTCAGCTCAAAATACCCCATAGATTTTTTTTAATTCATTTTTTTAACTGCCTATTTTGGGGCATCACTATAAATGAGCCGATTCAGGGCTACTGGCCCTTTAATTCTCATGCTCCACGCCCACGGAGCTCGTGCTTGCCTTGAACAGTCCATAAACAAAGTTTACACAGCTAATATAACCCTCAAATGGATCTTTACAAATACTGTTATATTGTTTACATTGATTCTGAATGAATTTGAGGCTGTGCTCCGTGGCTAACGGCTAATGCTACACTGTTGGAGAGATTTATAAAGAATGAAGTTGTGTTTATGCATTATACAGACTGCAAGTGTTTAATAATGAAAATAGCGACGGCTCTTCTCTCCGTGAATACAGTAAGAAACGATGGTAACTTTAACCACATTTAACAGTACATTAGCAACATGCTAACAAAACATTTAGAAAGACAATTTACAAATATCACTAAAAATATCATGATATCATGGATCATGTCAGTTATTATTGCTCCATCTGCCATTTTTCGCTATTGTCCTTGCTTGCTTACCTAGTCTGTTGATTCAGCTGTGCACAGATCCAGACGTTAATACTGGCTGCCCTTGTGTAATGCCTTTCATAATGTTGGGAACATGGGCTGGCATATGCAAATATTGGGGCATACACCCCGACTGTTATGTAACAGTCGGTGTTATGTTGAGATTCGCCTGTTCTTCGGAGGTCTTTTAAACAAATGACATTTACATAAGAATGAGGAAACAATGGAGTTTGAGACTCACTGTATGTCATTTCCATGTACTGAACTCTTGTTATTTGACTATGCCAAGATAAATTAAATTTTTCATTCGAGGGCACCTTTAAAACAAAAATGTTTAGAAATGTTGCCTTCACAATAAATGAGATAAATAGGTTTAAAGTCCCCCTGAAATCAAAATCTAAGTTTTTTAGCTTTTAGTATGAATATGTGCGCCTTAAGGCTATGAATAAGCTGGTGTGTTCCAAAACAATGACAAAATTCGCATTTAGGAGATATAAGCATTCAAAACTTAGTCTCTCACTTCCGCTAAAATAGATCATGGATTTTCATGACATCACCGCGGACTTCAGCTTCTCATCAAATCTTTTGTCCAATCAAATGCTCTCAAGAATCTGAAGTCCCGCCCCCTCCTACACTATAAACAGACGCTGAAGCTGTGGCTGACATCAGTCATTTGTTCATACATTTACTAGTTTCTATATGGTTAATGGCACATAGTTCACTATATAGAGGATAGAGGTCGATTCAGACAGTGTAAATGTGCTTTCCATTGACGTGAATGAAGTCCGCTTTAGCGTTAGTCATTGAACCGCCGCAGCGTAAGCACAGTCTGCTCCAGTCTAGAGACAAGAGAGCACATAGTGGATCATATGCGTGAGTCAACTAATGGTTAGAGATTATGAGGAAAATTGGGTTTTTCGAGTTAAACTGCTCTGGTCGAGCTGTGATCTAGGCGACACGCTATTGGCTATTTTGAAAAAAGGTGAGGAGCTTCTAGATATATCCCACCCTGTCTTCCTGTTTCATTGGAAATTACGTCAACACAGTGAATAAAGCAGCTTGTTCCAAGGCACTTCAGTGGGCCTTTAAGTTGAAGTTGTTCAAATTATTAAAAGAAAAATAAATAAAAGTAAATTTAATCTATGTAGAAAAAAATGTATAAAAAAATAAAAATTGCAAAAGCACATTTAAAAAAAAAAAGAAAATTAATAAATATAAAAAATAAAAGTTTTAATTATAAAAACTTGAAATGTAAAAATTGTAAAAATACTTTTTGTACAAGTAATTACTTTGCGACAGCTAAAAAGGTACGCTCTATATAGTATGAATATGTGTTGTATAATTGTAATCCAGACATGTTGTCATTATCATGTGATCTACCAGCGTCAGTTAACTCTGCCATGGTCTAAAGCCCATCTGAGAAAGGAGGAGGGTTTTGCGTAGGGCCAACAACCCATACTATGTAAAAGAGGCACAGGTCAAAAAGGTCAAAACATATCTAAGCCTTGGAAGAGGAGGGATCTCCACCACCTGCACCTTGTGGTATAAGCCAGAGGTCTCAGTAAGCCACAAGGCCAACTACCCTGCTCTCAACCAAGACCATTACTATTTGGATATGGAACAGAGGACCAAGTTTGAGACAGGCAAGACTGCCCAACTCATAGCTGAGATGAAAAAATACAATATTTCACTGCTCGGCATTACTAGGCAAGCCCTGACCTGGAATCCAAAGGAAAAGAGGAAGGCCAAGCAACACCTGGCACCGAGACCTTGAGGTGGATTGCAAAAAGATGGGTTACACCTGGAGTGAGGTCGAGAGGAAAGCCCAAGATAGAGATGCCTGGAGAGCCCTGGTTTTACACCCCAAAAAGGGTGGAAAGGCGAAGTAAAAGTACCAGCATCAGTTGCATCGCTTCACTGCCATTCACACATCCTCTTCAGTGGCCTCATGGGATAATAAAGTGTCCATCGTATGCATACTGCCTTTAATAACATGATAAGCTGTTGAATTAATTGGATAAATTAATATTTAAGAAGTCAATATTTTTTGTTTTATTAAACTGGCCAACAGTCCAAAGCAATACATTAAGCAATGGTGATGTGGAAACATGGTACTGAATATAACACTGTATATCATTCACCTGCCGCATCCTTTACTCTTTCTCCTTCAGACATGCTAAAAGAATCTGGGCCAAAATTGCTTTCTAGCCAAGCCCTCTATCAAATATTAAACTACACCCATGTCAATTTTTCATTTGTGGTCACGTCATCACATGCAGTGGCATGATGTGATTAAAATCTGACCTACAAAACACTGCACCTTCTACTAGTGAGAGCTTAAAAAGACAACACATTGTGAGGAAACTTCACCAAGACCACCATTATAGGGAGAAATAACCATTTTCTAATCGTCCTATATCTACCACAAGTTCATTTATAATTAATCAACTTGGTGCAACTAAACACGCAAAAGTTTCCACTAGACAAAAACAAACAGATTCTAATTTAAGTAATAGGCCTATAACCTAATCAATTGTGCTTAGGGAGCAGAAATAAGAAATATGAAAAATAAATAATATTGTCATCTTATCAGATGATATTGAAACACACTTGATAACACAAATACACATTTTTAAATTTTACTAGACATTTGTCTGAGGCTACACAATTACCTAAGGTTACTCATATATGCCAAGCCAATCATTTACAGTACCACAAATATCCCTAATCTACCTTCAGTGAAATGGTAACCATAGCGAAAAATACAGTGAAACAAATAACAAAATTTAAATCTCTAATAGAATACAGGCTGTGTACAAATAGAAGTGTACATGTTTAGATATTTAGGCTAGAAATAACAGCAGTGTTTGGGCTACAGCCCATGTAAAGAGATCAGTGCAGGTATGAGAACAAGTTTCCATGCCAAACGGATTAGAACTAAATTAGCACCATTGTAAGTCCATCAGAGCAGTCATAGAGCAATCTGTTTCCTGTTTCCATCATTTTAATACTGTAAAATAAACACTGGCTGATTGCACGACTGTTTGTCAAAAGTTTGGCGATTTTTTTAAATGAAAGAAGACTCTTTTGCTCACCAAGGCTGCATTTATTTGTTCAAAAATAAAACAATAATATTGTTAAATATTATTACTATTTAAAATAACTGTTTTCTACGTTAATATGTTTTAAAATATAATTTATTTGTGTGATGTAAAGATGAATTTTCAGCATCATTACTCCAGTCTTCAGTGTCACATGATGCTTCAGAAATCATTCTAATATGCTGATTTGGTGCTCAAGAAATATTTCTTATTATTATCAGTATTGACAACAGTTCTTGGATGAATAGAAAGTTCAAAAGAACAGCAATTATTTGAAATAGAAAACTTTTTGTGGTCAATCACAGTTTTATGATGCCACAAAATGAATTTAATGAATGTATATCACAGCCATGAAACAAACTCTAATGATTTTTTTCAACCCTGTTAAATCTCAAGAACACCTGTCTGAGAAACCAAAACCGCAGTGACCTAAGTTTAGCCAATCTGAGCAACAGACAGATACTGCAGTGCTGGTGTAACGTCAGAGCGGTTGAATGTTTGCCAGGCCGTAGAGAGAAGCCACTGAGAACAGCAGAATGTCTCATTATCCTTAAGCAGTAAGGAGCTAATCCTCTTGATGGCATTTGCATCTGTGCTCCAAGAGGAAGGGAAGTGGCTGGGATTACAGTATTGCTCTCTGGCAGGGTCAACAGTGGCACTAGAGCCTGTAACTGGTACCGTGAGTGAGCTGAGGTACTGGCATACATTTAATACATCATTGTATAAGATAGTATAAAGACAACATGTTGTTTCCCAAATTACATAGCTATCTTTTATTTGTCATTGTACTACAGCCAAAATGAAAGACTGAAATCATCAGTTGTGATGAGGTGATAATGAAAATTAGGGATATTTGTGGTGCTGTAAATGATTGGCTTGGCATATATGAGTAACCTTCGGTAATTGAGGGGATTATTTTATTGTATCTCTTTTATATAAAAATTACCTTTAATTAACTGTTTTCTTTTCACTCCCAAACTTTCTTAAAAAGTTTAAAAGTGGTTGGATTTAGCAGAAATGGAAAAGCAGTAGGCCATATAAGGTGTGGACTCACAGAAGTACTTGAGTGTCTCGTCGATCTGCTCCTGAGTAAGTCCAAGTGCGGCCTCTGGTGGCAGCAGAGGTGTGTGCAGCCAGTCGTCATGCTCGTACCCATACACATGGTCTGCCCGCAGAGTGTATTTGGGCAATTCTTCTGTAAGCAAGCTGACGATCTCCACCTCTGGCAGATCCACACTGGAGCACAGATCTGGGTGATGAACAGAAAGACAACCAATTACTTTCACAGCTCTAAATGCTCATTTAATTACTTTACCTGAAAATATCTAATTAGTTATTTAAATGACAATTTTTTTGTAGACAGGTATGGTGTCCCATACTTGTGCTCTGCATTTCACCCATCTAAGTGCACACAGACAGTAGTGAACACACACACAGAGCAGTGGGCAGCAATTTTGCTACGGCACCCGGGGAGTGATGTGGTGCCTTGCTCAAGGGCACCCTGAGTTACTCTGCGTAATGAGAGTGGAAGAGGGCACTGTTCATTCACTCCCCCCACATACATCCCCTGCCGGTACTGAGGCTCGAACCTGTGACTTTTGAGTTAGAAGTCCAACTCTCTAACCATTAGGCCACAACACACTGTCCCAAATTAAATTCACACAGTGTGGACATGAAAACTTCTGCAACAGAGGCAAAAAAAACTCTAGCATAATGTGCTGTCTTTTTAAAGGTGCTCTAAGTGATGTCACGCATTTTTAGGCCAAAACATTTTTTGTCACATACAGCAAACATCTCCTCACTATCCGCTAGCTGCCTGTCCCCTGAACACACTGTAAAAAAACGCGGTCTCTGTAGTCGCCACAAGCTCCGAAAACGGCAACAAAAACAAATTGGTGCAGCCTGGACCACGAATCATAATAAACACGCTCCAGCCAATAACCGACAAGAATGATTTTAAATGCGCGTTCATGACTGTTTCAGGAAGCACGGAGGGGAGGGGGAGGAGGAGGGAGGGTCTAGCTAGCCTCTGTTTTGTTTGACAACACTTCGAACGTCAACAGGAAGTTACTCCACCCAGGATCGCTTAGAGCACCTTTAAAGTAAAAAAAAAAAAGAGCAAGAATTATATGTTAGGAGATTATGTTATTAGTATGGCTGAGATTGTTCAGTCAAGAAGATCATTTAAAAATCCTATTTGAGTTCAAAAGCTATTAACAAAGCTACAGCACACACTTTTGAACTTTTAGAACAGGCCATAATTAGAAAGCAGCACACATATAGGTACTTCCTTAGTCACCTTTCCTGCCTTTGTCTGCATTCTGTTCTGTTATGGAGGTAAAAAACTCATATCAGTGAATTGTACGCAGCATGCAAACAATGTAGTACTAACTCACTTAGAAAATGTAGGCAGTTTAACATACAAAAACTGATTTCTTTTGCAACCAAGTGATGTTTTGGGGAAAAAAACATTAGCATTAATACGTGCACATTGCACATTCTAAACTCTACTGTATTCCACAATGCAAATGGTGTGACAAATAAACAAGAGATGTTTTTGACATCTCTTTCTTGGCTCATTTTTTGATTTGACTCCCAGAAGCTAAGCTATTTGACACTAAATTTAAAAATGCAACATTTTTTGCAAGATGATAACTGAATGTCACATGCAATGCAACAAGGTCTTGTGATATAACATAAGGAAGGGTTAGGGTAATTATTTGAAATGTTTATCGTTGCATAATGCAAACTTTTTGACTTGCTATTTTAAAAAAAATAGTTGACAGTATATACTGTGCAGCACACAGTAAACAGTAAGCTAGTATTCCAATCAGAACATAACCTTTGCTTTCTAGCTCTAGTTTCTAGACTAGTTTCTAAACTAGTTTCTAGTTTGCTTTCATTGATTTCTAGTTGGTGGCAAGTGACACTAGGGGGAGAGGGACATTCTGATTGTAGCAACTGATGCAAGATGAGCAATATGAGTTACAATAATTTTTTGGTCCTCGATGAGAAAAACTCAAATGTTACATGTTAAATGAATATAGGCCTACACCACGACTGCTCAAAAGTTTGGGGTCGGTAAGATTTTTAAATGTTTTAAAGAAAGTCTCTTATGCTCACCAAGGCTGCATTGTTTGGTCTAAAATACATTATAAAACAGTAATATTCTGAAGTATTATTGTAATTTAAAGGGTTAGTTCACTTTCAAATAAAATTTTCCTGATAATTTACTCACCCCCATGTCATCCAAGATGTCCATGTCCTTCTTTCTTCAGTCGAAAAGAAATTAAGGTTTTTGATGAAAACATTCCAGGATTATTCTCCTTATAGTGGACTTCAATGGCCTCCAAACGGTTGAAGGTCCAAATTACAGTTTCAGTGCAGCTTCAAAGGGCTTTAAACGATATCAGATGAGGAATAAGGGTCTTATCTAGCGAAACGATCGGTCATTTTTGAAAAAAATGTAAATGTATATGCTTTATATAAACAAATGATCGCCTTCCAAGTGGTTCCGCACTTTCGTATTCTTCAAAAAGCTTACGCTGTATGTCCTACGCCTTCCCTATTCTACTTACGGAATGAACGCAGTGCCAGTTCCATTTTTTTTGTAAGTAAAATAGGGAAGGCATAGGACATACAGCGTAAGCTTTTTGAACAATACGAAAGTGCAGTTTTGGCGGAACCACTTGCAAGGTGATCATTTGTTTATATAAAGCATATACATTTAATTTTTTTTCATAAATGGCCGATCGTTTCACTAGATAAGACCCTTATTCCTCGTCTGGTATCGTTTAAAGCCCTTTGAAGCTGCACTGAAACTGTAATTTTGACCTTCAACCGTTTGGAGGCCATTGAAGTCCACTATAAGGAGAATAATCCTGGAATGTGTTCATCAAAAACCTTAATTTCTTTTCGACTGAAGAAAGAAGGACATGGACATCTTGGATGACATGGGGGTGAGTAAATTATCAGGAAAATTTTATTTGAAAGTGAACTAATCCTTTAAAGCTGCAGTCCGTAAGTTTTGCCTCTTTGTCGCCATCTGTGTTTGAAACCTGCAATTGCAGTTATTTGCGGAATTATCATCTTTACATGCATTGTGCATCGGCATGGCTCCTCAGCACGGATTAATCTAATGTTTGCTCTCAGTCACCACATTAGTGTGGATACTGTACTTCGGAATCACAGATTCTACGTCTTGGAAGTATGACCAAAATAAGAATTTTCACCGGAAAATGTCATCTGAACAAGTAACATGTCTGGCACTCGAGTCGCACTCGAGTCGCATTTTAACAGACTTCAGACTCGGACTCGGACTCGACCTGAAATGACTTCAGACTTGACTCGACTCGGCACAAAAGACTCGGAATATTTTAAAAACGACTCAAGTATTTTACCCTTAACTACTGATATAATAAATAAAGAATTTGTGTTGTGTTTAAATGGTTTTATAATATCTGCATCACATATATTTCCTTACTTGTCATGGTAGATTGGTCTCTTGCCATAGAATTTGATTACGTATGTCCGTGCACATAAACACTGAAATGTCATAATAAGAGTCCCATGCAACATGACGGGAGCCACCGTGCCATATGTTCTTTCGTTTGGGTTTATTATCACGTCAGATCAGCTAGACGCATAGAATGTGGGAAAACAATTAAAGACACCAGAACAACATCATCAAATTTTATGAGACATCGCATCCACAAAGGTTAGTCACATTAACTCACACAGCTAGCTATTATACTGTGGTGTAGTTGCATGGCTCATTTGAATTGCCAGCCTGTTAAAATATGAACAAAAAAAATCTAGACTTTAAACCTAGCACTATGTTTTATCAATCTTCGTATTATTTGCAGCTTTTCTATTTCTTAATGTGTGTCCATAAGAGCGAGAGATAGAAAGAGATGTTAATCCATTTATTACTTAAAGCTCATATTTTAACATATCACAATCAGCATATGTAGAGTTTTATATTGACGTTCTTAAACATTCCGAAGTTTGATATTTTCTGATAATGACTGTCGTCAATAACAACGAAGCTGTATAACAAACAGCTGTATAACATACCGTGACTCACTGGCGCCATCTTGTGTCCACTTAGCGACTGTATTGAAAATGACTACTCATGTTGCCGGGATGACTGTTTTGTACATTGTAATGGATTATAAAGCAAAAAACTGGATGTACATTATCCCTTACATCATAGGACCTTAATTTCAAATAAAACAGATTATAGAAAGATCATATAATTTTTCTATATAATACAACTAGGATAAACTAGGATTTGATTATGAGAATTTTTTTTTTTTTTTTAATGACGCGACAAAAGACTCCAGACTTGACTCGGACTCTAGCTTAAAGACTTCAGACTTGACTCTGACTCCAGATAAAAGACTCGTGAACATCTCTGAACAGACGTGACGTAATGACGCAAAGACGAACAACTGCATGCTCGAATTTCCCGCGGAAACCCACCAATACCAACCGAATTAGAAATAATTATTACAAGTTTACCGTTGTGAATCGGGCTAAGGTAAGGAGAACACTGGCTGGTTATGTACTTGCTCAAAAATTGATTTAACCAAAAAAAGTTACGGACTGCAGCTTTAAAAAAAACATTTCTATTTCAATATTTTTAAAAATGTAATTTATTCCTGTGATGTCAAAGCTGAATTTTCAGCATCATTACTCCAGTCTTTACATGATCCTTCAGAAATCTTTCTAATATGCCGATTTATTGCATATTCGAAACATTTCTTATTATCAACAATGAAAAACATTGTTCTGCTTAATTTTCTTTTTTCCATGATTCTTTAATGTATAGAAAATTCAAAAGAACAGTATTTATATGAAATAGCAATGTTTTGTAACATTATAAATGGCTTTACTGTCACTTTAAATCAATTTAATGGGTCCTTGCTGAATAAAGGTATTCATGTTCCCCACACATTTGAACGATAGTGTATCTGCTAAAAGTACATTAGCATATAGATGGCCCTACAGCAAACAGATGCAACCAGGGAACAACTGCATACCAACAAAACCCCTTCCTGTACCTGTGAGAGTTGAGACATCATGGAAGCCTTGCACTGGCAGAGGATCCTCCTTCAGGTTCCCAGGAGTGAGGCAAATCTCCTGGGCGAGGGTCCCGCATCCCTCTCCCTGCTCTCCTGGGGGCTCCAGGGAGGGCTGAGGGGTGTGTGCAGGAGGAGAAGAGGCAGAATCGAGGGAGTGAGACAGTGTGACAGGCCTGCTGAGGTTCAGGGTGATGGGTGCTTGAGGCCTTTAACAGCTGCCTCTACTGGTTCAGTGAATGGGTGACAGACTCAAAGCACACGTCCTCATGTGACCTGGTGGAGACAGACAGAAAGAGAGAGATGTACACTGATATTGTGTGATTATAAAAAAAAGAGCTTTTTTGTGTATTAAAGACTCCCATACAGTGGCGGCTGGTGCAAAAATGTTTGGGTGGGGCGCAATTTTTTTTTTTTTTAATAAATGCAGGAATGAATAGGCTAATTGTTAAATAATCATTTAACAAGTGATATAATATCAGTATATGTATATGTATCATTACTGCTTATCTAAAAAGTGGAAAATTCAATATTTAAAGCATGCCATAGAGCTGGGATCTAAAAAAAAAAAAAAAAATCTGTATTAAATTTTTTTTTAAAATATTTCACATTCTGCCCAAGATTGTCCTAGAAACAATGTTCATATTGAAGGCTATAAAAAAACAAACATGAATGTAACTGTGTAGTATATGCTATTATGTGCAAGAAAAAAAGGGGTCAAATCACATTAGGCCTAGGCTATCTTCTAAAATTGTAACTTTACAATCTAAAAACAAAATGTTTTTTAAAGCAGAAGTTAAATACACTAAACTAAAAATGAAAATAAATAAAAACAAAAGAACAGACTAATTATTATTATTTTGATTACCCTATTAACAGTCACTTTACACAGTTACTGCTATCGAAATTCTACATATGGCATAATTATGTTCGCCAACAAAAACAAATTTTCAACAACAAATATTTTTAGCAAAATGTATTTGACTCAGATTGAACTCCGTCTGTTTTGCGCGCATGCTCGCGGCGGCGCTCGTTCACGGAAGTTTGTGCTTGCTGAAGGAAAATATTAATAATGGAAATATTTTCTCGACTTTCTAACATTTGCAGATGGAGAATATACCTGTGAAATGTAAATATGCACTGAGGAAATTATTGGATGTCACTTCAGCTTAAAAAAATATTATTAATAGCGGTATTTTGTTTCCACCAATCGCTTGCACAAGTTAAGGTTACGTATGATGACGAAAGCACGTTAGTGCTAGCCCTCCCGGAACCCATAGAGATTGCATTGCAGTGCCTGCAGTTCGAAAAAAAGTTTTTTGAATGGAAGTCTATGGGAGCACTCGGGGCAAATCTCGACCAGACTGAAATCGCCCAAAAAGAGGCGATACTCCACAGAGCGTGACTCGACGCTGATTGGACTATATCCAGAGGCAGAACAAACAGCCTAGCAGTGACAGATAGCATAACTCTGTGGTTGAATGTGATTGAAAAATCCGTCCCTTTCTCACTTTGGTGGTGCGTCGCCCTATTGCCCTAATGAAGAAACCGCCCCTGCTCCCATATCAGTATCTAGTTAAATGAAAAGGCATATGAAAACATTGATGCTTAGGGCACAGATCATGTTCACTGAAAGCAGGCCATTGATTGTATTGATGTGAAACCGGATAGGCCGTAACTGCAGCAGTGTTACTTTCAGCTTGATGTCTCACAGTGAAAATGTCTATCAGATCCAATATCAAATGACATGACACACTTATAATTAATTCAGCTGGTGGCATATAAAATCATTTGTGACTTTTTTCAGGTCTTGATGTTCTAAAGCAAAGACCTTGTGGTGAGAATATATCACACGCTTAATCAGGAATTTTGGTAAAGCATGACAATCTAATGTAATATTATGCTAAAATATGATTGAACCAAAAACAATCCTCCAGTAGAGTAAAGCTCCACCCTGTTGGTTACTGTTTTTACTGTTTTACCAGACAAGCTTTACAGAACATCCAAAAGGAATGTAGGAATGAATTGGAGATATTTGTGAACAAATTTTAGCAAAATGTACTCACAAATGGTTAAATTGGATATTAAAGGTGCCGTAGAACGTCTTTTTAAAAGATGTAATATAAGTCTAAGGTGTCCCCTGAATGTGTCTGTGAAGTTTCAGCTCAAAATACCCCATAGATTTTTTTTTAATTCATTTTTTTAATTGCCTATTTTGGGGCATCATTAAATATGTGCCGATTCAGGCTGCGCGGCCCCTTTAAATCTCGTGCTCCACGCCCCAAGAGCTCGCGCTTGCCTTAACCAGCATAAACAAAGTTCACACAGCTAATATAACCCTCAAAATGGATCTTTACAAAGTATTCGTCATGCAGCATGTCTAATCGTGTAAGTATGGTATTTATTTGGATGTTTACATTTGATTCTGAACGAGTTTGTTAGTGCTCCGTGGCTAAAGCTAACAATACACACTGTTGGAGAGATTTATAAATAATGAAGTTGTGTTTATGAATTATACAGACTGCAAGTGTTTAAAAAACGAAAATAACGACAGTCTTGTCTCCGTGAATATAGTAATAAACAATGGTAACTTTAACTACATTTAGCAACATGCTAACGAAACATTTAGAAAGGCAATTTACAAATATCACTAAAAATATCATGGATCATGTCAGTTATTATTGCTCCATCTGCCATTTTTCGCTATTGTTTTTGCTTGCTTACCTAGTCTGATGATTCAGCTGTGCACAGATCCAGACGTTAATACTGGCTGCCCTTGTCTAATGCTTTGAACATCAGCTGGCATATGCAAATATTGGGGTCATACATATTAATGATCCCGACTTTTACGTAACAGTCGGTGTTATGTTGAGATTCGCCTGTTCTTCGGAGGTCTTTTAAACAAACGAGATTTATATAAGAAGGAGGAAACAATGGTGTTTGAGACTCACTGTATGTCATTTCCATGTACTGAACTCTTGTTATTTAACTATACCAAGATAAATTAAATTTTTATTCTAGGGCACCTTTAATACAATTAATTGTGCAATAAGATGTCAAATTGCCAAGCATTTTTATCTGCCACTTTTCTGCAAAGAAATTGTTAAATAACACAAAATAAAACACACAAAATAAAAACTGCTCTAAAAAGAAACTGTGAATCAGATCTGGACAAACACTTCTAACAGCTGAATGAAAACAGAGAAGCCTCATTTAAAAGTGCTTATAACTGAATCAGTATAGCATTCACTACTAGTGCACATGCATTTAGTATATATGTTGTACACTATACAGAGTAAGCTAATTTTCCATATGCATAGCAAACCCAAATAACCTACATTACATTTGTAAAACTGTGCACATGGCACATTCTACACAATACTGTTTCCCTCAAAGGAACCAGTGCGACAAATGAACCAGAGAGGTTTTTGACATCTCATTTTTTTTAATTTCACTCCCAAACGTAAAGGTATTTGATACAAAAACTGAATATGTTTACCAAGGCAGCATTATTTGATATAAAATACAGTAAAAAACTGTTTTTACTCCATTACTCCATCCTTCGGTGTCACATGATCCTTCAGAATTCAATTCAAGATATGTTGATCTGTTGCTCAAGAAACATTTCTTATTATTATCAGTTTTGAAAAATGTTGTGCTGCTTAATTTTCTTTTTTTCCACAATTCTTTAATATATAGAACAGCATTTATTTGAAATAGAAATGTTTTAACATTATAAATGGCTTTACTATCACTTTTGATCAATTTAATGGCTCCTTGCTGAATAAAAGTATTTATTATAGTATTTATTAGAGATCTGAAACAACAAGAATTATAATATCACTTATAAGCTTAATAGGTACCTTGTGTCATTATTATAAATGCCCCATTTTGCAGTGTTTTTGTATTATTTCTGTAAATTCTGTCAAAACTGTCCAAACACACAGATCCTCCATAGACTGGAAAGCATTTAGCATTTTATCACTTCCAGTTCCATCATCCTGAAGTCAATGGGTTTTTTAAATGCGTTTTTGGATGCCTAAAAAAAGGTCTGTGGTTAACACAAGCTCAAAGTTATTTTCATGTTTTATTCTACGACACAAAGTACAGTAATCAGTAATACCCTCTTGTGGATTTTTTAAAGCTTTTACTTTAAAACGGCTGTTGCTAGCAAGTGGCTAAATGAGACTACAGATTGTCTGGGACATTAAACATCACCAGCCAAAAAGGTCAGCTCATATACTCATAGTTCACTTTCACAGTTTAGCTTTTTACTTCTGGCAATTGCATTTAGACTTCAAATTTTTAAAAGTTGTGTTAATTTGTGAAGCTCATCATCATGAACAAAACATGAAAGAATCATAACCTTTTGTTGGTCACAGAGCTTATTTTCTGCAATAATTCAAAAGCTAAAGTGTAAAAATCCTATATGACTTTTATCAAGGGAACCACGCTCTATACCATTCCAAAATAAATTTGAACACTATATTTGTTGTTGATTTTTAAATATTGACCAAGATCTTAAGTCACTCACTTTTAGCCAGAGATTACAGACAAACTCAAGGTGACTGTACACAATACCGGACTCACTGCCAACCAAACTCCTGCTGGAGGTGCCTACGTGTGTCCTTTCACATAGCCTCTAGGGCTCTCCTCTTCTCAGAGAAAGAGGGAGGCCAAAAGAGAGAGAGAGAGTGATAAAACAAGAGAAAGTGGGAGAGAAAGACAGGAGGAACAAAGAAAGTCTTTTTTCAGCCTATCAGAATGGACACACTTGAATTACGGCTTAAGTTAGGGGGAGGGGCAAGTTCAATGTTCAGAAAGCATGTGTCTGGCTGAAAGCAGCGTGCACTCTGAACCGACCGTCTCCTAGGAGACCTGAGGACTGTGAACGTGCGGCTTGGTCACATGGTGCATCTGTCAGAGGGCTTTTATGGGCAATTAAGGGCTCATGCAAACACGTACACACAAACGTCTATATGCATGAATACAGTGTTTCTGTTCCACTGAGTTTTTAAAAGTTTACAACATTGCCAAAGTTTGTTTCTATGTATCCCTACAGTATCCATGCTCACTCTTACTAATCTAATAATTATAAATCACATTGTAAACAACACAAACAAACACATTATCACTATTTCCAATTAGTGAGATAAACAGTTATTACAAGGATAATCACTATCTGACATTAAGCTCAATCCACTTTTCTTTGTTTTTTGCTCACTCTACAGGACACACTTTAATTGTAACTAATAGGGGTGTAACGGTACACAAAACTCACGGTTCGGTACGTACCTCGGTTTTGAAGTCACGGTTCGGTACAGTTTTCGGTACAGCAGGTGGAGAGAAAACTAAACATAAAATTGCTTTTTTTTTTATTATTAAACAGAGGTTTACTGAACAAATTGTGTTTTTGTCTTTAAATATATTAAATTAAATTAAAAAGTTTCTTACGGATAAAAAAAATGATCTCTGCTAATGCTATAAACTATGTAGGGAGCCCTAACTTGAAAGAAGCCCAAACTATTAGCCTAAATTCAATTGCTTTTTATTTTTAGATAAAATAATCAATACTCAAATAACAAATTGTATGCAAACCTGTAAGCTGCACCTAAGGCAGTTTTTGCATTAACTTCTAAATATTTTTTACTCCAATTCGTTGTTGAAATATAATCATTTCTACACAGTGGCTGTTATTTTAACATCAGATTTATTTAAACATACATTAAATAGCCTAATCAGGATATCACTAAAAGATTAAGTAAAATAATGAATATATTGGCTAATACAGTGCATATATTAAGCGAAAGAGTTCATTTCTCTAGCGAACTAACAAGCTGTGAACACTGAATGGCTTTTCTGAGGTAAATGCATCATGACATATTGTTGAATACAGTGGTGGACAGTAACTAAGTATTTTTACTTCGTTACAGTACTTAAGTACATTTTTCAAGTATCTGTACTTTACTTGAGTATTTTTTATTTTTAGCAACTTTTACTTTTACTTCACTACATTCCAAAGCATAAGATCGTACTTTTTACTCCACTACATTTCATAAAACATGTCGTTACTCATTATTTTAAATGGAAGAAATTATCACATGCTCAGAGACGTTTCGTGCACAAACTGATTCTTTTCAATCATCCTGTTAAATCAGTTCACAAATCACATCAACAATTCATTCGCGAATTGGACTGATTGTATTGCAGCTGTTCTCGAGTCAACAACTTACTGATTCAATGATCCGTTCAGAGTGACTCTCAGTGAATGAATTTACAAATCTGAAAATTAGCCAAGAACTGGGGGATCCTCTGAGTGCGTGCGCGTCTGATGGTGAAAAGTAAGTTAGCCTACTAATGTTGAATTTTAGGATTAATTATTGTAACTGAAAATCATATTTAGGTCAGTTGTTTTTGAACTAAATCTGCTGTAAAGGGCGATCTGTTTAAGCCCACTGACACATCCACATCAATGTGTCTACAGATCGTGATCTCGATTCAAACAGATCAAATCACATTTTAAAACTAACTTGGTGCTTCAAATAACGGTTGTATCAATTACATCGTTACGGCACTAGGAGGCGACAAGTGACTGTTAAAATGTATTTGACAATGAATGATCCATTGTTTAATCCACTAATGAAACAAGTGAAGTAGTTATGAGTGAGTCATTGAATCATTCATTCAAACCCGTTTTTTAAATAATTAAATTCAATTAAATAGTCTGCAGCAATTAATATTTTGTCCTCTAGTAAATAATTATAGTCTATTTTGTTTAGTTGTCTATTCAGAATCGTGGGAGAAGCATGATTTCTATTTGAAACAAACAACAACAAAAAAAAAGAAACAAAAAGAAACCTTTATTCTCATTTTATCCAGAATCGTGCAACTCTAACACAAATAAAAATAACACATGCACATTCATCTTTCCCGCTGCTGTAGCATTTTTTTTTTAAATGTTATGTATTTAGCCCTATATGTTTTGTTAGTTTTTATATTGTTTGTCAACATACATATTATTTTTCTGCATCCACTAATCTTCCATCCATACTGACTAGTGCTGGCTATTTGATAATTCATAATCATTCATAATTATTTTGAGCAATAGGGTTATATAAATTATATAAGTGGCCTATATAAAATTACAAAATAAACATTCATCTATAGAGTACCTCAGGGATGACGCGTTTTTGTAGGCCAACCCGGAAGTTAGCGGCGCACGGGTTCCCTCGATCGAAAGCCTATTCATTTTTCCCATAGACTTTTGGAAAATCGCAGAAAATAAGCTCTGTGTTTAACAAAGGGTTATGACACTTACACGTTTTGTCTATCAAGATAATCTTTACAAGTTAACACAACATTTATACATTTTGAAGCCTAAATAAAGTCATCAGATATAAAAAGCTAACAGTAGGCTATAAACGGACTACAGCACACCATGGTCGCGGATCAACGTCGTCACCACCAAGCTTCCTCAAACTGTATTTAAAAAACAACGTTATTTAAAAACATGCTCGCTGATTATGATCTGTGCTGTGTATGAATACTTATCCACTTTTTCATGAGAAATGCTGTCCAAATGTCCCGTTTTTAATGATGACGTCTAAAGTCCCCGCCAAAGGAAGAAGTCCCTTTTAGCAATTTGTTAGCAACCGCCGATTTTAAGACACAGTAAAAGTTTCAAAAATCACAAGTGGGTTATAACTGGTGTGTTTTATGTCATAGATCAAAATGTGAAAGTATTTAGAGGCTTTGTTAACCACAGACCTTATTTCAGGCGATTTAGCAAAAACCCATTCAAAAAACCCATAGACTTTACGGCGTTGGAACCGGAAGTCCTAAAATGCTAATTCGCTTCCGGGTTTTGCCTACAAAAATGCGTCATCCCTGAGGCACTCTATTACTTTTTTACTTAAGTACATTAAAAATCAAGTACTTTTGTACTTTCACTCAAGTTAAATTGAAAAGGAGCAGTAAATACTTTCACTTGAGTAATATTTTATTATACGTATCTGTACTTTTACTCAAGTACTTGATTTGTGTACTTCGTCCACCACTGGTTGAATACGGACGCTTTCATTGATGTCTTTCCACCGTTGAAACACTGAATGAGCGATTACATGAGATATGACCGTTTCAGTAAGTTGTACTGAATCTTGCAACATACCTTCAGATGTTCTTTCATGTTTATTCTGTAACTAGTATTAAGGAGGAAGAGATGAACACATTCACTTGCGCTCCGCGCTCGCGCTGCCGGTTGAACTGAGGCGCCTGTACAGTGATCTGTCACCCCACATCAAAGCACGTCAAAATGGCATTTTCTGTTTAAACTTCATGATTTCGTGGACAGAATTTGAAGGATGACACTTTGTTTCTTATCGAAAGTAACAAAACGCAGAGCTTATTGCGGTTATTGGTGGTGAATATTGGTTGCAATGTAATGCTTCGGTACACACGTGCACCGTACCGAAAGCCCTGTACCGAAACGGTTCGGTACAAATACGTGTACCGTTACACCCCTAGTAACTAACAAAACTTTTCAATTTCTAAACAAACAATTCTAAACAAAACAATTTCTTTCCATCAAAATAAGTGCTATGCTAAAATCAAACAAATTTCCTACAATCTGCTTTGTGAGAATCAGCCATTTGAGGAATATATATGCAGTTCAAAGAGAAAGTTATCATTTGCAGTTTTTCCTGATAAACCCTGTCAAGGTCAATGCAATTGTCCTATTTTGTCTCACCTTGAAAAAATATATTAGTTAACCAATATGGGTTTTTAAATGATCGATGCCAAAATATCTTGAGGTAGCAGACACTCAATATAATGGCAGAATTAATATAATGCAACTTAATGACAGAAAATGAGGCATAGACAACTTTTAAAACAATAAAAAAAACTATATTTACTCAGAAATCAAGTAACATATTTGTCTGGCTATCACCAGACCAAGCTCAATTTAAAATTGAACATTGTATTCAATTTCAATTGCATATGTATTTTCTACTGCACAAGAGGCGTGATCAGCGAGCATTATTCATGCAGCAATGGCATCGAGCGATTTTTGCAGGTTGTGCAAAAAAAAAACATGAAAGTGAGTGGTATTTACACCCACTCGAGCGATTTGTTTGCTAAACTAAAGAAGTCATTCAGCATCGTCGAGAGGTTAAAAGGAATTGGATTGACGGTCGTGCGAGAGACGGGTAGATCAGATAGAGTTTGCAATCGGTGTGTAACAATCATATCGCACTTGGAACACGATATGCCCCATTACTTAAACAAAAAGCTGCTTGCCGTCGCTTCTCTATCGTCATCGTGTTATACCCGCCAATAGCGAGCAAGGTGGATAAGCCAGTCTGTGATTGGTTCCTGCAAAAGTGTAACAGAAGCTGTAGAAATGAATGTACGGGTTTCCAGACTGAGTTGCCGGGCGAAATCAAATCGCCGGCAGATCAGGCTGGGTTTACCCAGTCTAGTAACATATATAATAATAACATAAGAATGATTAAATAAATATAATAACATTAAAGGGTTAGTTTACCCCTAGTTTACTGTCATTAAGTATTCACCCTCATGTCGTTCCAAACTCGTAAGACCTTTGTTCATCTTCGGAACACAAATTAAAGGGACAGTTCATCCAAAAATGAAAATTCTGTCATCATTTACTCACCCTCAGGTTGTTCCAAACTTATATAAATGTCTTTGTTCTGCTGAACACAAAGGAAGATATTTGGAAGTATGTCAGTAACCAAACAGAACTCATCCCCCATTGACTTCCATATATTTATTTTTCCTATTAGGGTAGTCAATGGGGGGCGAGATCTGTTTGGTTACTGACATTCTTCCAATTATCTTCCTTTGTGCTCAGCAAAACAAAGACATTTATATAGCCTGAGGGTAAGTAAATGATGACGGAATTATCGTTTAAAGATATTTTTGATGAAATCCAAGGTTTTTTATCCCCCATAGAAATCAACATAATTACCGTCCTTCAAGGTCCAGAAAAGTAATAAAGACATTGTTAAAATTGTCAACGTGACTAAAGTGTTTCAACCTTAATGTTATGAAGCAACAAGAATACTTATTTTACGCAAAAAGAAAACAAAAATCACAACTTTATTCAACAATCTCTTTTCTACCCTGTCAGTCTCGTATGCAGTTGACGCAGTGAATGCAGTTCGGCGCTTCCATGTTTACGTCCGAACGCCGGCTCGGTATTGGCCGAGGCTGTTCAAGTGAGCTCCACGGTGCATGCGTGTGATGCTGACACAGGAGCCAACAATGAGCCGGCGTTCAGACGTAAAACACGGAAGCGGTGAACTGTGTATGAGTCTGACAGGGTAGAGAACAAATTGTTGAATAAAGTGGTTATTTTTGTTTTGTTTTTGCGCGCAAAACGTATTCTTGTCGCTTCATAACATTAAGGTTGAACCACTGTAGTCAAGTTGACTATTTTAACAATGTCTTTAAAGGTGCCATCGAATTGAGAATTTAATTTACCTCGGCATAGTTGAATAACAAGAGTTCAGTACATGGAAATGACATACAGTGAGTCTCAAACTCCATTGTTTCCTCCTTCTTATATAAATCTCATTTGTTTAAAAGACCTTCGAAGAACAGGCGAATCTCAACATAACACCGACTGTTACGTAACAGTCAGGATCATTAATATGTACGCCCCCAATATTTGCATATGCCAGCCCATGATCGAGGCATTACACAAGGGCAGCCAGTATTAACGTCTGGATCTGTGCACAGCTGAATCATCAGACTAGGTAAGCAAGCAAGGACAATAGCGAAAAATGGCAGATGGACCAATAATAACTGACATGATCCATGATATCATGATATTTTTAGTGATATTTGTAAATTGTCTTTCTAAATGTTTTGTTAGCATGTTGCTAATGTACTGTTAAATGTGGTTAAAGTTACCATCGTTTCTTACTGTATTCACGGAGACAAGAGCCGTCGCTATTTTCATTATTAAACACTTGCAGTCTGTATAATGCATAAACACAACTTCATTATTTATAAATCTCTCCAACAGTGTAGCATTAGCTGTTAGCCATGGAGCTCTATCAAACTCATTCAGAATCAAATGTAAACATCCAAATAAATACCATACTTACGCGATTAGACATGCTGCATGACGAACACTTTGTAAAGATCCATTTTGAGGGTTATATTAGCTGTGTGAACTTTGTTTATGCAATGATAGAGTCGAGAGCTTGGGAGGGGGTAGAGAGCGCGAGCAATTAAAGGGGCCGCAGCCTGAATCGGCGCATTTCTAATTATGCCTCAAAATAGGCAGTTAAAAAAATTAATTAAAAAAATCTATGGGGTATTTTGAGCTGAAACTTCACAGACACATTCAAGGGACACCTTAGACAATATTACATCTTGTAAAAAAACGTTCGATGGCACCTTTAATACTTTTTTTGACTGTGAATGACAGAAAATACGTTGCTTTCTATAGGATAAAAAAACCTACCGGATTTCATCAAAAATATCTTTTGTGTTGCAAAGATGAACGAGGATCTTACGGGTTTGGATCGACACAAGGGTGAGTTAATGACAGAAATTTTTGGGTGAACTATCCCTTTAATAATAACATTTATATCTTCTCTGGGTACCTTCTGCCAGTATTATAAGTGCCTTTACAATAATGTTTTACTGTATTTTGGAATCATTTCTCAAAAATTCTCTTTAAAATTATTCATCTAAACAACACTTGCATGAAAAGAGAGAAAAACTGATCTGGTAATATATCAGATGGCAACAGCTGCTAAAAGGCAGATGAAAACATTAGAAAACTGCATGTGATTTATGCATTGAAAAGGCTATTGGCTATAATTTGATAGTGACTTAAGGAAGAACTAACTCTCTTGGCAATATACTGAGGCATGAGAATCGTCTAACACCAAACATCTCAAAATAGTCAAATATCCACAAATTATCTACAAATATCAACCAGCCTGGCTCATATATCAGTCTATCAGAAAGATCCATATCTCTAGAACAAACAATCAGTACCAAGAAAACACACCAAGGAAGCATAAGCTCAATTTCTGTAAAATAGTGTCAGTTACAAGAATCTTTTTTCTCTAGTCAGATTACGTAGGTTGATTGCCGGCAATAAACCATGACAGACCAACAAAGGTGTGGTTGGATACAGCTATAAATGAGTACAATAAGGCAGTCTGCACAATCAAAATTAGATTAAATAACAATTTTGGAGGATATTTCCTTCAAGAACTATGATTTAGCCCTCTTTCATCATGCAGAGATGAAGAACATTGAAAATGCATGAGGAATCATCCATTACCTTCTGCTTGATGATCCAAAATCTTTAAATAAGAACAGCCAATTTCATTTTTCAAACACGTCTGTACAGTCTGAAGTCATGTACCCATGATGTTGGCTCTCAACAGCAAGATCAGGCTCAGAACTCTGACCAACAGGTGATAGATAAGTTCCTCCTATCACTGATGTATCAGATCATGTTTGCCGACTACAAACAATCCCCACTGCCTACGAGCAGTCCTCCACACACTCTCTCTGACTTAAAAGAGCAAATAAATCATAAAGGTACAAAGGACCTGTTATTCTGATCTGAATGAATAAGATTATGAGCTCAATCTACAGTAAATAAAACTTTGATGCAATAAGCACTATTGTGGAAACCTGTTTTGCAGTATTGTTGTATTTTGGTAAGGTCGAAAATATGAAAATTCCAATACCTTCTGTTGTTTCAAACAAAATGTAAATTCATGCCTGTATATTAGAAGGAGCGGCTCAAACAAAACTTTCAGCTGTGCTGCCATTCTGGATTGCAGAAGAATAGGATGCAGGAGAAGAAGGTTCAACACTCTTACTTTAGCAATAAAAACAAAACATGAAACACAAATGTGTGATCTAAATTCACCTTTGTTTATTACTTTGGTTGAATCGGTTCATTGAAAGTCAGCAGCAAAGACATTAAAGGATTAGTTCACTTTCAAATTAAATTTTCCTGATAATTTACTCACCCCCATGTCATCCAAGATGTTCATGTCTTTCTTTCTTCAGTTGAAAAGAAATTAAGGTTTTTGATGAAAACATTCCAGGATTTTTCTCACATATAGTGGACTTCAGTGGAGCCCAAACGGTTGAAGGTCAAAATTACAGTTTACAGCGATCCCAGACGAGAAGTAAGGGTCTTATCTAGAGAAACCATCACTCATTTTCTAAAAAAATTAAATATTTTATACGTTTTAACCGTTTTAACCTAGTTCTCATCTTGAACTAGCTCTCTTCTTCTTCTCTATTAGAATTACGGCAGTGTAGAGACTGCTAAGTGTATTACTGCCCTCCTCAGGTCAAATTTTGTACTAAATTGTCATATACAATATGCTAGTGCAAGTATATAACAATTAGTTCAAACTTTGACCTGTGGAGGGCAGTAATACACTTAGCAGTGTCTACACTGCCGGAATTCTAATAGAGAAGAAGAAGAGAGCTAGTTCAAGATGAGCATTTATTGTTAAAACGTATATAATTTTTTTTTTTTTTCCTCGTCTGGGGTTGTGAAGCTGCAATGAAACTGTAATTTTGACCTTCAACCGTTTGGGCTCCAGTGAAGTCCACTATATGGAGAAAAATCCTGGAATGTTTTCATCAAGAACCTTAATTTCTTTTCGACTGAAGAAAGAAAGAAAGACACGAACATCTTGGATGACATGGGGGTGAGTAAATTATCAGGAAATTTTAATTTGAAAGTGAACTAATCCTTTAATTAACAAAGTGAGATTAAATACATAAAGTACATTTTTGTATTTTAACATTAATTTATTGAAGGTTTGCATAATATTCTATACTTTATTTATTTTGAGGGATACTGAATCTGTTTTTGCACAAGTGAAATGAGTAAACGCCTGCTCACTTTTAGTCTAGAACTACAATAACCATCATGTTTACACAGCGCACACAACACCTCTGCATTTTACTCCCGATATCTCTCAACATGGGGACAGGAGAGCTGTCAGTCAATACATGGGAAAACAAAGTAACTTGCATTACTTATTTGAAAAAGTAACTCAGATATTTTTTTTGTAAATTTAAAACTAATGCATTACTTTACTAGTTACTTGAAAAAAGTAATCTGATTATGTAACTTGCATTACTTGTAATGCGTTAACCCTAGGACAGGATAAATAAATCAATGCATCGCGAAATGATTCTGGATCGATTCTGAGATTTTCCGAATGCATCGTGATTCTCTCTCGAATCGATTCTGAGCTTAGTTATTAACAGCAGATTGCACTGCGTGCTTTACAAACGGCCGTACACTGCTTGCTTCCAAATCCTTACACCACTTGAACCTTCTATAAAATAATCATTCATAAAGTTTGAAAAAGTTGAAGCGAATTACAAGTGCTCTTCTTCATGAGCATTTGAGCATGCAGTTAAAAACAAGCCTAGAGTGCCATCTGCTGTTCAAAACGGAGCTCGGAATTGATTCGAGAGAGAATTGCGATGCAATCGGAAAATCTCAGAATCAATCCGAGAATCTTGAAGCATCGATTTATTGACGCAGCCCTACCCCCAAAACTGGAGAATATAAGTTTGGAAAGATAAGAGGACAAGTAAATAATGACATAATTTTTCCTGTAAACTGTTCCTTTAAGGCTCAATTAAGGGTTCAATGAAAACAGCTGTAATACAAATTCAAAGGCCATATAAGACTTTAGGACAACAATGAGTGTAGTTAATTAAATATGTACAGGGACAATGTTAATCCAAAAAAAGAGAGCTGACAATCACAGAAAAGTTTATTTACTTGAAACCAAATACTGACTCTCCACACTGACTCTGAACTCCAGCTAAAGACTAAATGGCTCAGAGCCATAAATACAACATCATCTCTATCTGTCCAGCCCCTCCCTTTCTCTCTGACAGGTGGTTTGTTCAGGTTTTTACCTCAATGTAAATCACACCAAACAAAGAGTGGACTGGGTGCGTTACACATTAACCTGAGGACACGAATAATAAAAAACTATGCACTTTTCTGAACTCAGCAAATAAAAATGCACAAATTATGGGTCATTAAAGTTCTTCCTCGAAACTTTTTTTTTTAGTAGCCCAAAGAAGAAAATGTGATGTGTGCCAGTAAATTGGGCAGGGATCTAAGATTAAGAGGTCAAGGTTATGCTCATGTATCAAATGACATCAGTGCATATAAAGGTGATCAGCTGATCTATGATATCTCTTACAAGCAAAAACAAAAGATAAATATAATATGATAACATCTGCTTTCAGTGCATTCAAATTAACAAAGATATACCGGATAACTTCTACTATCATGTTTCACTTCTTCATCAAATAATAAATCTTCTTTACCCTGACTAAATCATAGTCACTTGAACTACAATTCAAATGATTAGGGTAAGAATTTTTAATGTTTTTGAAAGTAGTCTTTTATGCTCACAAAGGCTGCATTTATTCGATCAGAAATACAGTAAAAACAGTAATATTGTGAAATATTTTTAAAAAAAATATATTTATATTAATATATTTTAAAATGTAATTTATTCCTGTGACGGCAAAGCTGAATCTTCAGCATCATTACTCCAGTCTTCAGTGTCACATGATCCTTCAGAAATCAAATATAAGCTGATTTGGTGCTCAAGAATAATTTCTTATTATTATCAATGATGAAAAAAGGTGTGCTGCTTAATATTTTTGTGGAAACCATGATACATTTTTTAGGATTCTTTAATAAAGAGAAAGTTTAAAAGAACAGCATTTGTTTAAAAAAAAAAAAAAATAATAACAATGCAAAAGTATTTACTGCCACTTTTGCATCCTTGCTGAAAAAAGTATTAATTTCAAAATCTACTCCTGCTGACTCCAAACCTTTGGGCAGTAATGTAATCACAAGACACCACTTTTCACACTGAACAAAGATCCTCGGCACTCTATACTCATTCAAGTATCCAAGATTTTGTAAAACATTTTCTATATGACACAAACAAAGTGCAAAATTCTAGATTGAGCAAACATAAACGTCAATACACTGCATAAAGTGAACTATATTGAAAGCAATGTATGTACATTTTGACACACTGTAGTAAATTACTACTTTTATGCCCTTTGATTCCAAAATTGTCCAAATATCCAGTCATTTTAGTTGGAGGTCATAGATTGTCAATCTCTCCTGCCCTTCTATTCTTTGTGAAAACACAATTATTCATAACCCACTGGCACAGCCTCTCATTAAAGCACTGAAAAAACAGCAAGTTTGTAAAATAAGAATTTACATGATTAAAAAGATTTATACAGCTAAATTAGACTAAGTAAGAGTTAAAGGGATAGTTCATCAAAAAAAAAAGAAAAAAAATTCTGTCATCATTTACTCACCCTAATGTCATTCCACTTTTTATTTATTCTGTAGAACATACAAGAAGAAATTTTGAGAAGTGTTTTTTTCATTCATACAAGGGAAGTAGTCTTCTTTTTGTGTATTGCAGAAGAAAAAAAGAGTCATAGAGGTTTGGACCAACATGAGGTTATATATTTTGGGGGAACTAGGCCTAAAAGTAAGACTACACTTCTAAGCCCCATTTTTGAAGTATCTTTAGCTCACAGTCCAAAATATATGTTATAACCTCCCTTATTACACAATTAGCTATGTGCACATCCCTTAGCTATATATTATATGTTATGTTATATGGTATTTAAAAGACCTTAAATGCTTACATATTGTATGTATTGTATGTCTTTTTTTCTTTTCTTTTTTTTTTTTTTTTGTAGCAGTCGTGATCTTGTGTAATTGAAACACAAAAACTCAACAGTGCCTAAATGGCCTGTAAACAAACTGTAGCTATATCACATTTCACTGCAGGACTGATATCAGTTAAACACCAGATGACAACACACTCACTTCCTGTCTCTTTTTAATTTAGGTTGGAACAATGGTTGGAAAACAAACTACACCAAAGATGTCATGTCCACCTGTGTCATATCCCATAAACATCTACAGTAACACAACTGCAGGCTGAAGCACAACTGAGGGTCCCATAATAGGATGTACGGAGAGCTGAGAGCTACAACTGAGAGTCAGACACATAAAAGAATTCTAGAGCTACTTACAGCAACTGATAGATGATCTCTGCATTGGGTGAAAGCAGAGCCGACTCTCCGGGGGAGACAGACGATTGGTTACACACTGGAGCCTGTGTCTTTCTTGAAATTGTCCTTTACACCTGCTCAAGGTTGCCCTGTCTTGTTCTGCTCACTCTATCGACTGGCCTGTGCACTGAGAAGACTTTCTGAACGGGGCGATAGGGTGGGTGGAGTAAGCGGAGTGGGTGGGAGCAAAAGAGAATAAAGAGAGGCAATCTGTGAGCCGGCACTCTGCAGCTCATACAGCTAAAAGCAGTTTCACCACTGCCAGATCAATTTAATCAAACGGCTCAATTCATCAATTCATGGAACCAACAGATTTACTGATTAATTTAACCTAATCATTTACACGCATGAATGATTTGTGGACGCCTTTGATTGTTGTTAAATCGATTATTAAATTGAAATGCTTCATTAATTTGATCATATTACTCACTGATGACTGAATCACTCATTTATATGTGTCAGTGATGACAAGTCTCATGATACAGCTATATGTGGCACAGTGTGACACTTTCATAACATAGAATCTTTAGCTTCTATCAGATTTATGTTCCAGGATTTGTTATTTATTTAAACTTAAAGGGGAAATGACATGAGAAATCAAATTTGCCTTGATCTTATGACATATAAGAGGTCTTTGTACCATTAAAATGTCCTGCAATTTTCATAGCTTAAAATGTTATAAACAAAACATTTAAAGCTGCAGTCCGTAACATATTTTGGTTAAAAATGATCCAAAATCAGTTTTTGAGCAAGTACATAACCAGCCAGTGTTCAAAACTATCTAATTATCTTTCACAACGTCTCGATTCACAACGGTAAGCTTGTAATAATGTTTTATAATAAGAGCGACATGGTGGATTTCCGCGGGAAATTCGAGCATGCAGCAGTTCGTCTTTGCGTCATTACGTCACGTCCGTAAACAGAAAGGAAGGAGTCCCGTCCAAGCTAGTCGGTTTTATCACGTGAGGATGCTGCTGGTAGCGGATCATTTATAGCCTGTTCTCACAGCAGCTGAAATAATTAAACTAATAATTTTGATGGCGGATTGTAATCCAGAGAGTTCCAAATGACAATCATCCGTGACAACTGAGATTCACCCGTAGTCAAAAAGCAAAAGACTTTGGACTGTGAAGTGGCTAAAGAAATTGAAATCTACAGGTAACGCTAATATACACATAGTCATAGTAATGCTGATGTTGTTATCATTAACGATTTGAGAACAAAGTATAACAATAAAAATAATTTGCATGGTTTAGCATGATCCGAGCTAAGCGATCGTTAAATTTAATCATCATTGGCAGCGTGATTTATTGTAGGCCTAATGCTTTTTTCCTCAGTTGGTCAGAACAAAAGTGGCAGACATGTTACTTACTTGTTCAGATGATATTTTCCAGTGAAAATTCTTATATTGGTCATAGTTTCAAGACGTAGAATCTGTGATTCTGAAGTACAGTATCCACACCATTGCAGTGACTGACAGCAAACATTAGATTCATCCACGCTGACGAGCTGTGCCGATGCACAAAGTATGTACAGATATCTATTCCGCATATGACTGCAATTGCAGGTTTCAAACAAGAGATGGCGACAAAGAGGAAAAATCGCGGACTGCAGCTTTAATCAAGCTCCAAAAATGACTCATTTGGATATTGTGGGATTAGTGACATCACACAGGTAAATACATTTGCATATGACTGCTTCCAGAGCAAGATATCGACGAACAGTTTTACATCATCTCACCATAGACCCCTCCCACTGGCGTTCAGTCGCTTAAAGGGATAGTTCACCCAAAAATGAAAATTCTGTCATCATTTACTCACCCTCAAGTTGTTTCTTTGTTCTGCTGTACACAAAGGAAGATATCTGGAAGAATGTCAGTAACCAAGCAAATCTCATCCCCCCATTGACTATCACAGTATTTTATTTCCTACTATGGTAGGGAATGGGGGGCGAGATCTACCTGGTTACAAATATTCTTCCATCTTCCTTTGTGTACAGCAGAACAAAGAAATGTATATAGGTTTGGAACAACTTGAGGGTGAGTAAATGATGACAGAATTTTCATTTTTGGGTGAACTATGCTTTTAACAGCTGACAATTGCCTACACCACATCAAAAGCAAATAGGTTAGAACCCATTATAATCACTGATACTGAGTGTGTTTACATGCACCCTCGTAATGTAATTATAATGGAATTATAATATTGAGATTAAACTTCACCTCATGTAATCGCAATACTTACAAGAAGACAGTGACAGTAAAGCATGACTGCTTGTTAGAATTAAAGGATTAGTTCACTTCAGAATTAAAATTTCCTGATAATTTACTCACTTACTCAGACTTTTTTTCCAAAAATGTTTAAAATGGCACTTTTAACTCAAAATGAATTTTGATATAAATCATAATAACATTTGTTTATGATTTGTGATGATGGAATTTTTCCTCTAATGCATGACGAAAGTTTAGAAGTTTCTATGAACCAGAAATGCCAATAGTTGAAACACTACCACACTTACGTTCATGAAATCTATTACTAATTCCATTCATAAATTGTTTAATTCAGAACCAAAATATTAAATTAAAAAATAAAGTGTTTTGCTACAACAGCTGACTGGAACACAGACAGGAGCGAGAAAAAATGTCATTGATAAGTAAAGAACAAATATTTTGAGCAATTTTGTATTGTTCACATGATATCATGACAGCTCAGGATATGACTTTCAAAATAACAACAACTACTCAAAATAGGAGCACAGTTCATATTTCTCCTCATTATAATGTTTTCCATAAATCCAGAATTGGACTCTACCCTCTGAGTCACCACTTATTTTAACATCATCCTGGAAACACTGTCTAGGCCCCTGTTGTGTCCCTGTTCCTTTTAGTCCACAACAATAGGAGCACAAACACAAACTATAGAGTTCTCTGTTTTGCATTTGATGGCAAAGGCTTTATTTAGTTGAGCAGGACTGACCACACACAGCAAATCAGAGAACAGGTGCAGACAGGCTTGGAGAGCTCATGATAAATCTCATGCTGTATTTAAATGAATCCATTCAGGGGCCATTCAGAGAACAATGGCCATGCATGTTTACAAGCACATTTTCCAATTAAAGTCCACATTCTGGCTACAACTATATTCCAGTTCAATTTTCATGCATGATTTATAATACTTTCATTTGCACATGTGATATTAGAGTTCTGAAAAAGGTGTTTACATGGGGAAAATGTGATTATGACAGGAATATGCCAGGTGTCTTATTCAGATTTCCAGAAAATATAAAAGTAGAAAAAATAAGGTGTTTTACATTATGCAGACATAATAAGAATATGACCCAAATTCTCATGAATACTTTTTTGTGCATGTAAAGCCAGTCAATGAATCTGTTCAGGGTGTGTCTACATCTATCGGTTGCTGTGTGTCATTTCAGTGGGAAAATCCACAGAAGCCAGTCCTAAACTCAGGGTAAAGTCCATTTCAAACAAAGCACACTGTGTAAAGGGATCAAAAAACCATTAGCCTAGAAACATATGTCAGGTGGAAATATTCCACCCACATTCATGTTCATAATTTCCACATATTTTATTCCAGTTGATTAATAACGAGCTTCACAGAGCAAATACATTACTTTAATGTTTTCCCGACTAACTGGAAATGTTCTCAGAACTTTGACTATCATTTTGGCAAGGTTCTCTCAAAGTTATGAAAAAACATAATTCAAGGTCTCTCAAAGTTAAATGAGTTTTAATAATGTTGCCAAACATTATTTATACATCATTCATGGAACATGAAGTTTAGTTGGATGTCCATCTAACATACTTAAAGTACACATGAAATCAAAATTGAACTTATTTATTTTGTTAGCTCAAATTACTAGTTTTGTAGTGAACAATTCATCCGTGCAAGTCAATCCACACAAAAAAAATTGTTTGGCTTCGTAATATTTAATCAAAATCTGAAAATGCTCCTCCCCTCTGCAACGGTGCCCCTTCTCTAATGACATCAGTTTGACGGCTTGGGCTGAAATCGCTTAAACCACTCCCCTCCAACGGTTAGTCTGCTATGAGCGAGAGATGGAGAGGAGGAGCGCTAAAGTAAAACTCTGCCCTCTATTCAATATTCCGTATCACTTTGAAATACGTCACAACACTGGAGAAAAGTCGTTTGCAACTTCCGGTTCACGGGGACTTTAAAGGTGCAGCATGTAGGATTTCTGTCCGCTAGAGGTCGCTAGAGGCCTATTAAAAACAAAGGCGTAGCTTGATGACGGCAAGTTAGAGAGCAGAATCTTGGGACATGTGGTCTTCACATCACAGCCGGTGGAAACAATCGGTATAAGACTCGGGAAGAAATCATGTTCATGGATGCGATTATTAATATTACTGTAGTATGAAGCAGAGCAGGACCGAGTGTTGAGGGAGCTGAACGAGGCCGCTGGAGCGATTGCGCAACACACGCTTCACGAGCAGCGGAACTTTTATTATGCCACAGTCGCCGGCGCCGCTTCCGCTTTTCTGGTCATGAGTATGAGGTAACGCAGCTCTGTTTATCATATTAGATATAATTGAGAGTGTTGAAAATTATGTTATAACATTACTCTGTGCGTTCGCTCGGTGGCTGATGTGAGACTTGTTTGAGACTAGACTTGTGCCGATATTCGGTAATGCGATAAATCGCGATAATGAATATGCACGATATTGTAATCGTGGGCACTTCAGAATACCGTAAATAATAATTTATTAAAAATTATTAATTTTTTCTAAGGCAATTAAGAATATTTTACCCATCAATCGTATAAAATGCACAACACCGCTGTATTCTGTGTCAAAAGGATACGCGCTCAGATGTAAACAATCCCAATGTGCATGTGGCACATGGCGGAACGAGTGAAGGAGACGAGCTGAATGAAAGTGCGCGTTCACTCTCTGACAGCAGAGGGCGCTGATGGAACAGCAGCGTGCAGCGGTTACCACGGAAGTTTTTAAAATGCTTCAAACAGCCATTCATTTTTTTGTAATCTCAGTGTTGTTCATCACAGCACCAAATACTGAATACTTAATAAAAGGATATTTATTTTCAAACCTAAACATTTTTATATTTTAATCTGGACTACAACATGCCCTAATGATTAGAAATGTTCTGATTATTTGTTATTGTTGTATACAGCTTGTGTTGATAAATAGCAGGCAATTAATTTTAAAACGTATTGTATGATGGAGAAAATGCTGTATTACTGTTAATAAAAATAAAGCTGTATCTGATTATGCTATGTTAGCTACTTAAAATAGTGTTTTTCTCTGAGTCATGGTAAAGCATGGTACTCGCAAAAAATCAAGAAAATTAGATTTTATCAATAAGACTAAACGTTTTGAGCTATATAACAACAATTAGTTTTCTGTCTATAAATATAACCAAACAGTTGTTGTTCCCTTGCCTATTAAAACATGTAAATATTAAAGCGTCTTTGGTGTTTCCATGGTTTCTACAAAATAAAACCGGAAACTGAGGGTAACGCGGATATGACGCAATTGACAGGCGACTCCTCACACGTCCCGGAGCCTTGGTTAAAACAAAGAATATACACTAACAAGAAGTGACACTCAACAGAACATTCCATTGCAACACCGGCGCCGAGCAGCGGCCCTGCGTTTCCGCCATTTTGTGGTGAGCAGTCGACTAGTTTCTATGGCAATATCAGCTGCTTTGTTAAAAAAAAAAAAACGTACATTAAAGCTGAAAACCAACCTGAATGATGACAACACAGAATAAAATACTATCACTAGTGATCATCAAATCCTTTTAACAGTTTATTTTATAGACTTTGTGTTTAAGTCTTCCACTTTTTTCACAAAACCTTTGCAGTCAGTTTGGGTTAAAATTCTTTGAAGTTCAAGTATTAGCATTATAAACACTGAATTAATACCAACATATGAAATTAAATTACGGACATGCATCAGAAAAATTGGGAAAATTATGAATATAACAGCTTGATTTTGCAGTGTTGTCTAATGTCCGTTAAAGCAAAAGAGTCCAAAAGTGGGAATTATGCGATAACGGACACAGCAATGCATCATGTATTATAAGATTGTTATGTTTGTAGTGTGATTCATTAAAATGTACAATATATATATTTAAATTCAGACCTATTACTATTAGCCTACTCCACTAGGTCTGAAATATATTGTTTGCTGCAAACATGATAATCTTAAATTTATTAATTATTAATTTACTATTAATAAATGTGTAAAGTTGCATAAAATGGAAATACTCAATAAAGTAGGCTAACTACGTTACCTCAGATGGTTGAATGGTTGGATTCCACAACTGGTAAAATAAAACATATAAGACACAACATTTACTGTAGGAGCCATACAATTTACTAGTGACTTAAAGGTGCTAAAGAGGATGTTTTGTTTTATACATTTTTGCAATATTACTTGAAACTGTCTTTACTAACTGATAAAAGACTATTTATTAGGGGCACTGAAAGGAATAATATTAATATACATCATCTGTGCACGAGGTAGGGCCTTAAAAACATCAGCCAATCGTTTACGCGATCATCGCGTAAACGATTGGCCCTCCGGCTTGTCAATCACTGCCGTGACGTTCCTTGTGCGAGACGTGCGTGGCTGCGCGCTCCAGTAACTTTCCACACTCCACAGGCGCTGCATGCAATGTTTTTGTCCGGAGACAGGAGTAACAACTACAGATTATGAGTCACCTGCGGTGAGTCCGACATAATGAATCCACTAACACGATACAGTGAATGCCGGTGGTAAACACTCGTGTTCCAATACTCGTGCACAAGTTTTGGGAGGCGTTCCCTCTAAATGAGCTGTGAAGGAGGGGGGTTGTTCTTACGCATGCGCTCATTTCAAAAACTCACTAACAGTCTTTGGTTTCTCATTCGACGAAAAGATCCTCTTTAGCACCTTTAATTTAAAATACTGTTGAGCTTCTGATTTGGCAGTGAAATTCGCCAATTTTGGGTGTGATTTACAAATAGTTGGAAACATTTGGGATATTGTTAAGTACTCAAGTGAACAAAATATATAACACTGTTCTAGTGGTTTTTTGATATTTTACTGCAAAATTCTTACATATTGCACCTTTAAATGTTACTTGTTTCTGAATGTTCAGAGAATACTCAAAATCTTAAAACTCCCAACTTCAAAATGACGTCATTGTAAGCAGCATTTTTTGTAAGGGCTAAGCACCGGGCTGTAGGGGAACGTGGACACCGAGCTGCAAGCTTCCATTGGTCAGAAAAGCTTTATGTGTCAACTCATTACAAGTTTACTCAATTAAAATGCACACCGAGGAAATAGAAAACGCGTTTTCTAGTCCATAACTTAACAAAAACTTTTGTAATGAGGAAGACGGAGAGAACTTTTTTTTTTTTAAGAGTGGAAAAAATCTGATAACTGCAAAGTCACGTTGAATCCTGCTAACCGTTATAAACAACAACACATTCAAGTGAACTGTAGTGTTAGATATTTGCAATCAAATGCATGAGTAGAGATGAAGTCGCACCCTGCCAAACGAGAACAGTCTCTTCTCTGTCCAACTTATTCGTTTCACGAATCAGCAGCCAAGTAGTTCATTCTGTTGACAGTTTATTTATAAAATGCGCGAAACTTACTTTATCTTGTTTGTCCTCCTTTGTCCATGTATCGCTCATGTTTTTGGCCCGGGGTGAAGTCTGTCGGAAGCGCCTCGGGCTGTCAAGAGCCTCTGGGTAGATCCGCTGTGACTGTGAACGCGCTGTGAGCTCGTGCTCCATCAGAGGTCGCTCCATCACTGAGGAATGCTCAGCTGTTCATCTAAAAACAGTGCATCAGATGTGCTGTCAGGAGATCCATTTAAGTGGATTGAAATCTTTACGTGGGTTTCTGCGTTAAAGGGTAAAAAAAAAATTAAATTAGACAATTTTTACCATTCATCTCAATGACATAAAGAGACCTAATTTAGGGAGACCAGGATGGAAGTAACACTTTTTCTATAAACATCAGTAATTTAGTGGTTGTTTGTGCAAGATCTCTTCATCTTTGATACACAGTAGTAGCCACATTTGTCTACTATATATAAAACTCACTTGGAAGTGCACTACACAATCACAGATTATGTGAGTTAATGTCAAATACAAAGAGTTCCGTTGTTACAACCTACTCCACTAGGGGTGAGTTGTAACACTAGCTGGGGATAGATGTAACACTGTGATAATTTGCTGAAATAAAATCCACACTAATTTTTCCAAGAACTTTATTGAAGAACAAAGAATATTATTTTTTTTTAATAAAGTGGACAATTTAAAGTGACAAATAAAACATTATATTGTATTTTTGTCTGTGTGTGTGTGTGTGTGTGTGTGTGTGTGTGTGTGTGTGTGTGTGTGTGTGTGTACTGTATTCCTGTGACATAAGGGTTCAGTCACTATATGTTTCCATCCATCTATTTTTATGTGAATTTTGGTAAAAATGTGTACAAAAAGAAACTTATGTGCTCTATTGAGGCGTGCACATGCACATAAACTAAGATGGAAATAAATCCATTGACGCATAACAAAACAATTATGTGACTTTGCCCTAACAGAGGGAATGATTGATAATGGACTCACTGGAATCATCATAGGGGGTTGGTTGTAACATTTCTAATGAACTGTTACAACTATCCACACCCCAAAAAGATGTAACATAACTAACTGTTTTAGTGGGTTTGAAGTTAGCATGAAGGCAAACCATCAAATTAAACTAGAGAAACAGCTACTTTAGGTTATGTAAGTTAAATAATTGTACCTACAATACAATGATTGCTAGGCAAAAATAATCTTTATAAAAAATGTCACTTTCCTGAATATCAGTTTTTTTGTTCATAAAATCTACAATGTTGCTCACAGTCACATGCCACTTCTGTGAGCTGGGAGGGTATGATATTGATGACGTCACCACAGATTTTTTTCTGACTTGTCAAACCGACAACTAACCCTGTGTTACAACACTCCTGTCTCCATACCTGAATTCACCCTGGTCCTACTATAGAGTATCTATAGAGTATATCTTCATATTTATGCATTTGGCAGACTGTTTAATCTGAATAGGCCTACATTTAAAGTAGGCCTATACATTTTATCAGTTCGTGTATTTCCTGGGACTCAAGCCCATGACCTTAATGCTATAGTCCTATGTTCTACTGTTTGGGCTTCAACAGTATTATTAATTTTATTAAATAAATTTGTATTTCAGGTGATTGTACTACAATAAAAATTCTAAAACTTTGTTTTGATTGTTGTTGTTGAGGTTTTTGTTTTATTTATTAGTTTTTGTTGTTGTTTTATTATGCTTTTAGACTACCATTCAAATTTTTAGGGTCAGTATGATCTTATTACTTTTTTTTTTTTAAATAAAATAATAAAATAATGTTTATTTACGGATACATTAAATTGATCAGCAGTGAAAGTAAACCGGAACAAAATAAAATTCTATTAAAAAATTATTTGAAGGGTAAGTTCACCCAAAAATGAAAATTCTGTCATTAATTACTCAGTCTCATGTGGTTTTTCCCTCTATAGACAGCCTAAGCAAATGAAACTTAAAAAAATTCATAGAGAGATAATAACACTAATCCATATGAATTGAGCAGTTTAGTCCAAAGAGACACAACCACTCTATATGATGAACAGATTGAATTTAGGCTGTTATTTACATGTAAAAATTAATCAACTTACACATCAGTTGTGGTAAAACACACTTAATCATGTTTGCTTGACATGCAAGAACCAATAAGGTTCATTCTTGTATGTTACGCAGCACATTTGAGCTTCCACAAGAGGTTTGTTCTCACACACCATTCAGGTTCGGCTGAGCTTCTGTTTATGTTCACTGATCAATGTGTATTTGAGTAAAAGCCTAAATTAAATTTGTTCCTCAAAAAAAGCAGTCAAGTTACTTAAGAAAAGTTGTTCTAAACCTTTCAATTCATATGCATTAGTTTCACAATCTCTTTATGATAGTGAAACTAATCTTTAATCTTCTCTTTATGTCAAAGTGTCAGTTGCGTAGCTGTCAATAGAGGGACAGTAATCTCTCAGATTTTATCAAAAAATACCTTCATTTGTGTTCCTAAGATGAATAGTAAATCTTATAGGTTTGGAACAACATGAGGGCAAGTAATTAATGGCAGAATTTTCATTTTGGGGTGAATTAACCCTTTAAATAAATGCTGTTTTTTTTTCTATTTATTGTAGAATCCTGGAAAAGCATATCACAGTTTTTTAAAAAATATATATTAAGCAGCATAACTGTTTTCAAAGCTGTTAATAAGAAATGTTTCTTGAGAACCAAATCAGGATATTAGAACGATTTCTAAAGGACTAAAGTAATCACAGGAATAAACAGTTAAAATATATTGATAAAAATTTCTTTGTATTTCACAATATTACTGATTTATTGTATTTTTAATCACCCTCTTTGCATTTTTACCCTTGATGAGCACCTTTCTTTCAACATTTTTTTAAAAAATATCTTACAGAATCCAATTCAATCCATTCAATTGTTTATTGAAAAGTTGGATATAGATATATCTTTAAATAGTCATTTGATATGTATTAATAAAACATACATAATAAAATATAAAGTCATTGGAATATAAAAATATAAAACATTGGAAATTGTGATAGCATCTTCATGATTTATTAAAGTCACAAAAATGGATTTAATATGACGGAATCAAACCAACGAAGTTCATCAGATTCGGTAGAATTAACTCCTTATGTTGAGAGACATTTAGACATTTAAATAAAGTTAGTCTGGATTGCACTGCATTTCTGTGGTCATTGAAGACAAAAATATTACTCTTTCTAACATCATAATTCACATTTGAATGAAAGTGACAAGGGTACTTATGATATTATTTGATTTCAAAAAGCGCTTTTTTTGCCACTCTTCTAAGTCCTCTGCATTTGGCTCCACAGCTTTATGAGTCTCCTATAAAACCTTTACCACTTAATTAAACAACAAAGATGGCCTATAATTACAATACTGCTTGCTTTCATTTGCATTAAATACACTGGTTTGGATGAGCATGTTCCTCCAAGCAGCATGTCCATATGTCTTCTTTCTCTTTAAAACAATGAGGCTACTATACAATGTCTCTCTCAGTGATCGCCTCTAAAGAGTACTGAGCTCAGTTCAGTGGAGCAGAGGATGCGGAAACATGTGTGTGTCTGCTGCACATGTTGAGCTATTTTGGCTTCCTGAGCTAAGCATGAAAGGCAGCTTGGGAATGCTGACCTCTGACCTCCATTCAGACTATGAGGCTTTTCTGAAATATTGACCACAAACCAAGGTTATTATAGTAAAATAAAACTGAGGTTACACTTTATTTTAAGGTGACATAGTTAAGTTGTACTTACTCAAATAAGTACTGTAATATTAATTAACTACAAGCACTTACTATATAGTTACAGTTACTGTTTGGTTTAGGGTTAGTTACTTGAAATTATGCATATTTTACTGTTATTACTATAGTAATTACAAGTAGTAAATTGTAACTACATTGCCTTAAAATAAAAGTAACAACAACAAAAAAAATTAGTTTAACTTGATGTACCAACAAAAACTAAAATAAAAATGACTATTTAAAATAAATAAATAAACAAAAAAACACTAATAAAAATTACAAATATGAAATTGCTAAAATTTTAACTAAATGAAAATATAAAAATAAAAACTTCAAAATATTCAAAACAGATTCAAAATATTAAAGGGGACCTAATGCCCCTTTTACAAGATGTAATATAAGTCTCTGGTGTCCCCAGAATGTGTCTCTGAAGTTTCAGCTCAAAATACCCCACAGATCATTTATTATAGCTTGTCAAATGTGCCCCTATTTGGGTGCGAGCAAAATCACGCCGTTTTTGTGCGTGTCCCTTTAAGTCAAGTCAAGTCAAGTCACCTTTATTTATATAGCGCTTTTTACAATGCAGATTGTATCAAAGCAGCTTTACATTGATAACTGGTACATAATTTTCAAGAATAGTGTCAATGCAGGCAGATCAAAGCACTGTTGAATAAATGTCAAGAATACTGTTGAATATCAAATGTCAAGTCAAATGTCAAGTGTCCCCAACTAAGCAAGCCAAAGGCGACAGCGGCAAGGAACCCAAACTCCATCAGGTGACATCAGGTGGCAAACAAGTGGCAAATAGGTGTTAAAATGGAGAAAAAAAAACCTTGGGAGAAACCACGCTTAGTCAGGGGGCCAGTTCTCCTCTGGCGAACAGTGCTTTGTTACGAAACACTGCTTTGTTGCGAAACAGTGCTTTGTTACGAAACAGTGCTTTGTTAAATGCAAATGAGCTGCTGCTCCCAGCCTGCTTTCCAGAAGAGGGCGGGGCTTTAACAGCTCACGCTGCGGTTGCTCAACAGCAACAAAGCTGGAGAATCTCATGCAGCCAAAATGTTGATGCTCAGTAATGGTATTCAGCCATTCATCTTTCAAACAGGAGTCAGACACTGATGGAGAGACTCAGGAAGATGTTACAACTTTTAGAATGTATCTGGATGTTTCTGAATGGTTAGTGGATAAATTTGTGTAGTTGCAGTGGAGTTGATTCAACTCATCGACTAGCATGTGCCGTCATGTTAATCTTTTGTGCAAATCCAGCATTTATTTGTGAAGCAGTCCGGCGTAAATTGACGGCATGGCAACCACACTCTACTACAACAACTCTTTCTCTTCTCTAAAGCAGCCCAACATGGCCTCACCCCCTTTGTTGGATGTTCTCGGGGGCAGGGTTTATGTAAATTTTAGGTTCAGTGATGTCACTAACCCAGGAAGAAGCTTGTTGTAGTCGCTACCAGTCCTTAAACAAGAGAATTCTTTAAAAGAAAATATCTCCCTTTGCATTGAACTTTGAGTGTCATAACTTTGCAGATGCTGTTTATGTTCAAACAGAAACATTACACACTAACTAAAGTAAAAAAAAATTAAATCATAATCAACCACACCTTTAATAAAAACTCTCAATGAAACTAAAATAGCACTGCCTGTCACAAACCAGAGTGTGTGTGTATATATATACAGTACAGTCCAAAAGTTTGGAACCACTAAGATTTTTAATGTTTTTAAAAGAAGTTTCGTCTGCTCACCAAGGCTACATTTATTTAATTAAAAATACAGTAAAAACAGTAATATTGTGAAATATTATTACAATTTAAAAAAATAACTGTTTTCTATTTGAATATATTTCACAAAGTAATTTATTCCTGTGATGGCAAAGCTGAATTTTCAGCATCATTACTCCAGTCTTCAGTGTCACATGATCCTTCAGAAATCATTCTAATATGCTGATCTGCTGCTCAAGAAACATTTAATGTGTACAATTGTACAAAATATTTGTGTACAATATTTTTTTTCAGGATTATTTGATGAATAGAAAGTTCAAAAGAACAGTGTTTGTCTGAAATCTAATCTTTTGTAACATTATAAATGTCTTTACTGCCACTTTTGATCGATTTAATGCATCCTTGCTGAATAAAAGTATTCATTTCTTTAATTTCTTTTCAAAAAAATAAAAATAAAAATTCTTACTGACCCCAAACTTTTGAACGGTAGTGTATAATGCTACAGAAGCTTTGTATTTCAGATAAATGCTGTTCTTTTGAACTTTCTATTCATCAAGGAATCCAGAAAAAAAAAGTACACAACTGTTTTCAACATTGAAAATAATCAAAAATGTTTATTGAGCAGCAAATCAGCATGTTAGAATGATTTCTGAAGGATCATGTGACACTGAAGACTGGAGTAACGATGCTGAAAATTCAGCTTTGCATCACAGGAATAAATTACTTTGTCAAATATATTTAAATAGTACACAGTTATTTTAAATTGTAATAATATTTCACAATATTACTGTTTTTTACTGTATTTTTAATTAAATAAATGTAGCCTTGGTGAGCAGACGAAACTTCTTTTAAAAACATTAAAAATCTTAGTGGTTCCAAACTTTTGGACTGTACTATATATATATATATATATATATATATATATATATATACACACTGAACAAAATTATAAACACAACACTTATTTTTGCACCCATTTTTCATGAGCTGAACTCAAAGATCTAAGACTTTTTCTATGTACACAAAAGGCCTATTTCTCTCAAATATTGTTCACAAATCTGTCTAAATCTGTGTTAGTGAGCACTTCTCCTTTGCCAAGATAATCCATCCACCTCACAGGTGTGGCATATCAAGATGCTGATTAGACAGCATGAATATTGCACAGGTGTGTCTTAGGCTGGCCACAATAAAATAATATAAATAAAATTCAGCAATATTAATTATTTGACTGCACTGACGCTATTGTATGAGATCTAAATTGAGCTGGAATATAACACCACTGTTTTCTACATAGTTGCTTTTATAACTGAATTGAACTTATTTGATGTTTGATGACAACTGGCCTCATCTGAACAATGCCTCTGCTTAGAGCTGCTTTACAGTACAATTGAACTCTTTTCATAACTGATTCATTATTTTCCTGTTTATCCCTGTAAAGCTGCTTTGAAACAATCGTTCAAAGCGCTATTGTATAAAACGCTATATAAATAAAGGTGACTTGGCTTGACTTCACTGAGATGTTCTAAGATAATTGTTTCTAAATATCCATTTGGCACTGTCCATTTTAGAATTATCATAAACAGATCCCAAGCATCAGTAGTATTGATTGCTGGAATGAAACCAGCCCTTTGAGCTCTTTGTTTGCATGTCTTTGTTCCTGGTTATGTGTCAAAAGAAGAAGCAGTTTTTTAAATCCAAAGCAGTTTATTTTGTTCTTCTCCTTTGCTAAACTTCCTACATTTTTGACCAATTGATTTTGACATCTTTGATTATTGTTACAGCTGTCATGCTTTCAGCACAAAGGAGTGTCTCAGCCACACCCCTCTCCCTCCTCCACCCCTTTCTTGCATTTCACTCTCCCTCCTTTTCCTCTAAACTATGTTTTGCACATTGGTAAACAGTAATCTGAATCACTCACTCCACAGCAATTAAATCATTGCCAAACGCATTACCGTTCAAAGCCGACACCAGCATTTTTTGAGAACCTTCTCAAGCGTGACAGATTAAGAACAGAGTGCTTATTGTCTCTATATAGTCAAAAAAAATACAATATTATGTAAAATCTAATGTTAATTCAGAACTGTTTAGTCTTTCAGAAGATCTTTAAGATGTTTTCTGATGGTACACAATATTATTGATTCCTAATAACTCTGACAAGTAGATAACAAACAAACAAAATGGAGATAAAAAATAAGAATATAAAATAAAAAGTGTATGGTTTCACTTTTGGGGACTGAGTAACCTGTGGAATTGGTCAAAGCCTGAAAAGTGTAATTACAGAATAAAAGCTCTTTATACGAGTGTATAGTTTAAGAGGTGAATTAGACAGGTCATCATATTGCATTTTCTGAGAATGACATGAGTCATGACGCAGCACCCTGTACGTCATAATGCCAAGGTGTGGCTGCGATGTGGGAATATGCCCTAAAGGTAGAAGATCTCCCTGCTTTTGCAAAGCACTTTATGACAGAATATGAAAGCAGAGATGAATACTTAGCAATGATCACAGACCAGACACAAATACACAAATATGCCTTCCAGCCACTGCTTCAATCACTATTCAATATATATTTATAATATAGGCTAGACTACTATATTAATTATAGCCTATATTAATTTATTCTACTTTTATTGTAGCCTACATTACAATTAATACGTTTTATTCCCAGCAAATGCTTTTATTGAGTGATGTTTTCACAATATTGTAGGCCTAAATAGCTATGTTTTAACGTTTTAAACCTCGCATGTGTTGCATTTGAATAATATTCCAGTGATAATCAGCTAAAACAATCACTGATATTTCCAAAAACTGTTCTTGTAAGAGTGCGGAGGTGTGGGTTTGGGTGTGGTGCGGGACTCGTGTAGTATCGGGGGGCGGAGCTCTGGAGGAGACTTTGCCCTCTCCCCGAAGCACATTGTTCACCCTCATCTGAATGCAAGAGAAAGTGTCGCACTCCCTGGAAGTCTGTGCGGTGGGGAAAACTAAAAGACTCTTGGATCGCTGTCAGCAGCAGTGTTTGGAGACGAGCGTTTAAAGGTAAACTAAATATATTTAAGTATATTTAATAAGGTTGTTTTATTGTGATTGTGTACCTTTGTTGTTATAGTTAAACTTTATCTGTTTTTATCCAGTCTATAACATTGATCCTATAAAGCAGCCTTTAATTCGTGGATGGATCTCTTGGGAAAGTGGCTTATTGTGGTGATCTGGGCTGTCGGTGTTGGTTTACCTACCTGTACGATATTCGCTCCTACTTCCGTGTGTCGGGTTACAGCTGATCCAAACTTTAAATGCATGTCGCTCAATACTTGCTATATAATCGTACACAGCATTTATATAAACATTCAGCTGTATATAACTTCGGCGGGTGTGTTTCTCCCAACAAAGAAACACAAGCAAACCCTCCTACTTTCGAAATGTCAACTGTTGACATTAAACATACGTAATGATAGGCCTACTCACAGTGTTAAAAATTAATATTAAATTAAAAATTAAAGTACTCAACGATAGATTTAAAGAAATAGTTAATCTAATGGTGACAATTCTGTCATTATTTACTTACCCCCTGTTCCAAACCTGTAGGAGTTTCGTTCCTCTGTGCACACAAAGGGAGATGACTATCTCAGTTACCATTCATTTTTGTGGTGGAAAAAATTCAATAAAAGTACTTATCGTGACTGAGGCTGTTAGGAGTGAAAGGTCAACTTTTTAAAATAATTTCCTCAAGTAATTTCTGTTTTCAATTGCGCAACGCAGTTCGTCTTTTGGCGCCTCTAGCGCATGTTAGCTAAGCGTCAACTATTCTAAAGACATTTTGAAAAATACCAACGATTTTGATGTGTAAATCTTTGTTAACTTGATAAATAATGACACTGTCCGATACAGACTGGGATAGAGCAGCTGTTGTTATGGTTTCCTTCTCACGCAAAGACTATTTCTGTTCGCGAGCGTTTAAACTTTTGTGTTTACTGAAAATTTTTAGAAAGTTGCGTGTACAAAGTATAGGGATACATCTTTTCTTCTGCTTTTATAAGGATATATATATTATGAGTGATGTTTTTAGGCTACTCCAGTGATAGTTCTCCTATTCATCTCTTTCTGATTGGATTTTGTATTTAATTATTTTGGTGTATAGCTTTTGTTTGGAATTGTTTGTGTACTGTTGACATATAACCACTGGTTTTGACTGCTGGTCTGTTGCCACACCTGTAACACCTTGTAGGGTGTTTGGTGAATCAGGGATTGTATTATGGAGCCTGGTATGGTCTAATGTAAAGAAATAAAAGAAAAACATGTTCATTTAACATGTCTAATTCATAAGTTATTTATGCCTTTTTCTTTTACATTGTTACTCTGGGTCTTATGTTAGTGCATGTGTCTGGGTGGGGCTGTGCCATGTTTTATTTACTTCCCAACTGTGAGCACAGCTGAAAAGCTGACTTATCTTTAGTTCTTTCAGTCCGAAAAAATACCATACAATCAAAGTTTTATCATAATTAAGGTTCTACTTAAGTTGTTTTGAGTGTTTACTAAGTGTAAAAGAAATAATGTGTTTAATCTGCCTCGGAGGAAATAACGTTCCTTATGATACACCCTTTCCTGTTTGTCTGGTTAGCAAGGAAGCAAAAAGTCGTATCCTCTGTGAGTGGTTTATCTCTTAAAGAAGCGACTAAATTCTGCAAAATTTAATGACATGGATTTAGCCAGCATTACCAAGTCCAGTTTTGGGCCAATTGAATTCCAGTTGGATTTTGGATGGCATCAACATGCCCTACTGGCACGCAGAAAGAGGATGATTGCAAGACAAGGATATGTTTTTTGTTTTTTTTTTCTTCACAAAATGTGAAATAAATATGGACAGATGAAAGACCATATGACAGTCTATTTATATATTTATATGGGTCAGTTGTAGTAACTATTAACACAGACAGGATGTGGCATTTGCTCTTTGTGGGAGTTCCTGAGTTGTACACATTAGTAGTGCAGTCAGGGGCCAGCTGGTTGCTTTACCGACTGACTGGCATTGGTTTTAGGATGAGATTTACAGCATTTGGGCTCACACATAGCCGTTAATCCCCCTACAGGCACAAATCCCTGATATTGTCCTACATTAGGACAGCAAGGGGCAGTGTGATCCCCTCTTCATAAATACACTTTCAGAGGGGGCGAAGGAGATTACCCATGAGCAGCATTCGCTTAGGATATCTGTTTGCTTATATTTTACAGTTTTGTTAGACCAATTAGCATCTTTATCTTTACTTCTCTCTTTCTATCTCTCTACCTTTCTGTATAATTCATGTCTGCTGCATTTTATGGCTATAGCCCCAGCATGTGAGTCACAGAGTGTTCCTTCACACACTCTCTCCATAACCATAATCCCTAATGTGCCATGTATCTTTAATGAATGTGGAGTGAGATCCGTAGCTATATGAAATCTTTGGTCAATGACCAGCTGGCTGAGATGGATAAGATTGTCTGATAGCTTCATAATCTGTACAGGGCCAAGCCAGTTGCTCTTTAGGACTTTTCGAGGTTAATTGTTTTATAAACCTGAAACTCTCTGTAAAGGCCCATTTACACCAAGGAAGTTAACGATAACTATACGGTTTTAATTATGTGAGAATAGGGAAGTCCACACCACAGCTATAATGATAACAACATGGAAGAACGTCATTGGAATCACATTTAAAATGATTTTTTTGAAGAACAAAAAAAAATTCACAGCCAATCAGAATCCACACAAGTTTGAGGAGCTTGGGCATTTAAAACAGCAAGCGACATAAATGCAGCCCACGGTTATAATAAACAGAACATTATCATCCGCTGGTGTGGAATAGTTTTAGCATGTTAATGGTTATGACAATGTTTATGTATTTGGTCTTGGACAACTAGATCTGCGACGCACACTGTTGCTGCAGCAAAGCAAGTATGGATTTGCCTATGCCTATAGAATAACAGACATGTTTCTGTGAGCGTGTAAGATATGCTGCTGCTGCATAAATAGGCATACATAAATCCCGTAGCAGATCTAGACAGGTGGAGCTGGGGGAGGTGGAGGGTTTCAGATGAACTCTGATAGCGCTCTGCAGGACCAGCTTACAGTGAACACTGAATTAGACTATTTAAATGTTGAGCAAGTATTTAAATAGTGCCATTTGGCTGCAGAATCAGCAGAGACCAATCTGTCATGAAGTAAATTATGTGATTGAAGATTGCATGTAAAGAACCTACAGTGCTACCCACAGGTTTGAAATATACTTGCGGTGGTAGCCGGGCGAAAAATCCTCCTATTACCCACGGCACAAAAATGGTCTACTACATGTGACAAACAAATAATGTGTGATTTTAACAGTATTTTTATTTATTGAAATTAATTTTAATTACATAGCATATTATATTTAATTACATACTAATATTATGCATTATTATGCATTGTAAATTATGCAAAATTACAGCATTTAAATGGTTCACCTTTGCCTATGTTCTCCTTGCTGTCATATAGTGTCTCTCTCAGTGAATGGGACACAGATTTTACTAGTAAAATTTATAAATTGAATAATACTGTATATGTCAAATAATGTTCTTAGTCTTTTCTTCCTGTGGGGGAGACTACAATAATTTACTATGAATTAATTAATAAATACAATTATTGTGTAACCAAAATACCAATAATGCCCAAAGGAAAAAGAAAAAACTTAGCGTGTGACTTTTAGTTATAAACAAGCCCGAAATACACCGGGACTCTTACTTTGAAATGTCTGTACTATTGCAAGCTGATCCTTCAGATTCTTACAACCGTATAAAACATTTTATATAAAGGCCATAAAGTAGACATTGTCATAATCCATCAACTTGAGTTCATTAGAAATCGCTTGGCATAAATCTGCGCTTTTCACTGATTGAGAATCACTTTGAAGCAGCCTGAACGCTGTTGCGCGAGCCTGTAGAACGCGCAACAGCGCCCCCTTGTGACTTTGCAAAATGCAGCGCCCGTGGGAGTAAACCGTTGTGACGCACACATAACAAGCAGGTACAAAACGACTAGTTAATCTATCGCGGATGGTTTCATTATCTTGCACGGTTATAAAAGTATAAGAGGATATAATTTATAAAAGCAAAAATGTGTCTCCAAATATATTTGGGCGGCCGTTATTATACGTGGGCGGCCCGCCCAAGTAAAGTCTATGTGTGGGAAGCACTGACCTATCAGACTGTGGACTGAACTAAGAATTTAATATGTTATTTTATAGTTAGAATACTTGTTGTGAACAGGCTTTAATATTCCGACTGGAAAAAATGTGTAGCATCAGTATAACTTAAGTGTGATTCACACTTAATTACCTCTCTAGGATCTTTTTGCACACTGATATCTTTCCGTACTTTGTGCGGTCAGCTCAGTGTTCATGAAATATTAACAAAGCTCTCCTCGGATGTCAGTAAACACTCCAACACCAGCACAGACCTACTGAATTAACACTGAGCAGTCACAAAGGAACATCCTTTGCCCCCTCCCCCTTGTTTTTTTTCATTGAGTGGAATTTGAGGAGTCAAATTCCACTCGATATAAAACTAACCTCAGACCGTCATGTCCTGACAGACAGTGAGTTTAACACTGCATAACATGAATCATTTCTGTGATAGTATCAAGTAGATGGAAGTTGCAAACCCCAAATTAGTTCGAAACTTGAAAATTGAGTGTGATTTGATCAGTTTAACAAGCATTTGGGTGATGTTCTGGGTGTGATATTAAAAATAATGATCCGCGTCATACGGTTGTGTATCAAGACCACGTTTCCTGTGAAGAAGCAGCTTTGCTCAACATGAGTCAAAAGTTGTGGGAGGTTCCGGGCATGTATCATCAAGACAGAACATCTCCACTCCTTAATTCAGGTTATGGGAGGTGTAGAGTAACCAGGGAGAGGTGGAGAAAGGGGCTGTTCAGGGAATTTTCGCACACTAGAGACACAATCTCAGGGTAATAAATAATCATTCTAAAGAGGCCTCCATTTAATTCTACTTGGTAGCGAAAAACATTCCCATAGTCCTTTGTAATAGTGTATTTGTTCTCAGTTGAACCCCTATGAGTTGAAACAACCTGTATGAAAGCTACTACAACTTTTTCAAGGCCAAAACCACATGTTTGTTCTCTCTTGATTTGAGATTAGAAGATAACAGCACTGTACTGTACTTTTTAGTTTTGTGTTAAGGCCAGTAACTAAAAAAATGGCTTGTCTAAATAAAGTACAGATACAATGCTTCAAACTATAATCAATCGTTTTAAATGCTGCAAGTGAAATTTGCATCTTATAATGTACGGTATGAAAAATTTTGAGATTTATTAAAGATAACATTTTCAGTGTTGTACAAAAAACAACAACTTTTTGTCGCTTTATAAAGCAGCTGACGTCTGATATTTAATTGTGAAATTTTTGCATTTGGATAATTGATAGATGTTGGATAAATTTACAAAATCTCTAATTTCCGGCAGTAACCAAAATGGTACATATATATCTTTCATCTCTACACATCTAGTTTCTGTTTCTTGTCTAGCGCAAGTCTGACTCTTCATAAACCAGTAGCCTAATTCAGTCTCTTCTCCCGTCAAACATTAACCAGGTTGTCTTCCTCAGTTAAACCTGCTCTAGAATAGTATAGTATTCTTTCAAATCTTCAGATTTATGCAGTACCAGCAAGGTTTCCCTCAGGACATCTCAGACCGATTAAATATTCAACAACTGTCACATTGGCTCAGTTGTGCTTTACAAACTCAAGCATACCTATGATGAAGCAGCTTCCCTCCTTTCTGCAGAAGTTATGGCTCAATAGGGTAAAATCATGACGAATCTGCTTACTTTTGTTTGAAATGATGCAGTTCAAAAACCAGGAGGGGCGAATGTTGAAACTTATTCCTCAGAATGCTGGTAAACTCTGTCTCAGATAACGTGCCACTTACCGTTAAGTGCCTTTGCTAATGACTCAGTCGAGAAACGTCTTACAATAACATGAATTGTTAGTGATAGTCCATCAAGCCACAGGCAGTCACACAGCTGCCCACATTTAGTCAAGTGCTCCATTCAGACGGAATGACCTCTTTCATCTCAACTGGCCTAAAACAGAAGAGGGATTATGGGATAGTTGACGACGTCTGAATATTTACATGATACTGTAACTTGCCCACTGTTCAGAGTCTCTCCTATCTCTCAATCTATCGCATCGAACTGAAAGGAGACACAAGGATGCAGCGAGCAGACAGACAGGGTTTGCTAATGCCCTGTCTCATCCGGTCTGTGTTAATCTAAGCACTTACTGCAAGTGACACCCGTGACCAAATGCCCATCGTTTAGCTTTTAAAGCATATAAGTGGGATCATGGGCAGCATTGTGTTAGTAACACTGATTCACTGATTATCTTTGCTAAAACTGGACTGTTTAAATATCCAAACCGTCCTTGAAGTAGCTTTATACATTGTTGCATTTATATGCATTACAGATGGATTGCATCCAACAAATGACTAGTCAGTTAGTTAGTTCTTTAATACATTTTTAGTTTAGGAAATTTAAGCCACAATACTTTGATTAGCATGCTAACTGTGTGCTTTACCTGTTTGCATGGAAAAATGCATCTTAATTTTTAAGGTGACAAGTCATCTTATAATATTGTCTTTTACAAACAACTTTTAATGCCCATTCACACCACAGATGATAACTATAAAGTTTTAATAATCATCACAATTCTATGAAAATAGGGAAGTCCACAACTATTACAATAACGACATAGTGGAACGATTGGAATCATTTTCAGAACTATTAAAGGGTTAATTCACGCAAAAATGAAAATTCTGTCATTAATTACTCACCCTCATGTCGTTCCTCACCTGTAAGACCTTCGTTCATCACATTAAGATATTTTTGATAAAATCCGATGGCTCAGTGAGGCCTCCATTGAAAGCAAGTTAATTTACACTTTCAAATGCCCAGAAAGGTACTAAGTTATATTTAAAAACAAAATAACGACTTTATTCAATAATATCTAGTGATGGGTGATTTCAAAACACTGCTTCATGAAGCTTTGAAGCTTTACGAATCTTTTGTTTTGAATCAGTGGTTCGGAGCACCATAGTCACTTGATTTCAGTAAACGAGGCTTTGTTACATCATAAGTGTTTGGAAATTTCAATGGGTCACATGACTTTGGCAGTTTGATACAGCTCCGAACCACTGATTCGAAACAAAAGATTCGTAAAGCTTCAAAGCTTCAAGCAGTGTTTTGAAATCGCCCATCACTAGATTTATTGAAGAAAGTCGTTATTTAGTTTTTTTTGACGCACAAAAAGTATTCTTGTCACTTCATAACATTAAGGTTGAACCACTGTAGTCACATGAACGCTTTCTGGGAGTTTGAAAGTGTGAATTAACTTGCTTTCAATGCAGGCCTCACTCATTTTATCAAAAATGTCTTAATTTGTGTTCCGAAGATGAACAAAGGTATTACGGGTGTGGAACGACATGAGGGAGAGCAATTAATGACAGAATTTTCATTTTTGGGTGAACTAACCCTTTAAAATGATAAAAACATCGACAGCCAATCAGAATCCAGAGTTTAAGCATTTAAAGGGGCAGCTGACAAAATTGCAGCACATGCTTAAAATAAACAGAACATTATTGTGCATTAGTGTGAATGCTGAAATAGTTATTTTTATCGTTCTTTAACCTTCTAAAAACGTGTCTCAAGATCATTACATTTTGTTGTTATTCCTTTACTACGGTGGCCGAGAAAGCTCAATATTTGCATCGCATGTGTTGTCAGACTGATGAAGATGGTTTCTTAATTTGCTGATGTTTTTTCTATTTGCATGTTTTCTGCAGTTGCAGTGCGTTGAGTTCTCTCGGCCACCATACACTCTGTGTACATGGTTTTCATGGCAAGAATGCTTATGTAACAGCCCCTAAAAATGCGCTTGGTCCTTAAGACCAATTAATTGACAAGTCGCTTTGAAAATGTGCAGTTTTGCACAATTCTCATATCTGTATATGTTGTTATCAGTCGTGAACATTCACTTTTTTCCCCCCTAGACATGCATGTCATTTAATTGTGCTAATGGTTTAGCTTGAGGCTGAAATAACACAGCCTGTTCATACATGCCTGAATACCTCACTGTGGAGTTACACATCAACTGCTTCCAAAGGAGTTTACCTACTACTGCGTATTAATCGTGCTAATGCATTTATCTCATAATTACTTTCCAAAATTGCAGTGACAATGCTGTGCAACATGAGCAGAATATGCATAGTTTTTTGATTGGCTACAAGAACAAGAAGTTCATTGAAGCAAGTGATTGTACAATATAAGTGAATTTTTGCATATTGAATATTTAACTCTTTCCCTGTGTTCTCTAAAAAAGTTGCAAGCCTGAAAAAAAAAAAAAACAGTTTATTCTAGCTTCACTCTAGCTTTTTTTTTTATCAACACTTTGGTAACTTGGGAAAATGTTTCAAACAAAAAGCTGAGAAAATCGTGTTTTCATCAAAGACTTCGTCTAGATTGGATTCAGAATGATCAAAACCTAGATCGTGTCCATCAACACCCCCAAACATTTCATCTGATAATGTTAGGCAGTTTTGATTTATATGCTGTTTAATGTTTGTTGTTGATCACGTTAGCTTAACTGTGCTTAAGCAACCTTTTAGCCGCTCCTTCTGGAATACGCAGATATTTTTCTTCGCTTGTTTTTAGATCTGGAGATTGCTATACTCTTTCAGAAGATATCCATATAACAGTGAAAACATAAAAAAGACGGAGAAACTGGTCAATTGCAGGGAAGCGTTGTGTCACAAATGATAGAACATCTTTTCAATGGCAGGGAAAGATTTAAAGTTAGATAAATGGGTGCAGAGGCAATTTTAATACATTTTTTGAGGAAGAACAATTTTCTGCAGTGGTCCATTCTATCACTAAATCACTGTAGACATCCAAAGCTCTAGATCTAAACATAAAGTGAGGTGAATCGCCAAATGCAATATTATTCACACTGAAAGCAAAAGAATATTTGTTAATAATTTACTGTGGTCCTTTTGATAGCACAACACACATTTCTGGTTGAAGGGATAGTTCACCCCAAAATGAAAATTTTGTCATCACTTACTCACCATCATGTTGTTCTAAACCTGTGTGAGTTTCTTTCTTCTGCTGAACACAAAAGAAGATATTTTTAAAAAAGTTGGTAACCAGACAGTTGATGGTAGCCATTGATTTCTATAGTATTTTTTTCCTACAGTGGCTACCGTCAACTCTCTGGTTACCAACATTCTTTAAAATATCTTCTTTTGCCTTCAACAGAAGAAAGAAACTCACACAGGTTTGTAACAACATGAGGGTGAGTAAATGATGACAAAATTTTCATTTTGGGGTGAGCTATCCCATTAAGAAATACACAACAAGTTAGCTCTATGCTAAGCTAGTAAGCAAAGATGTTAGCATGCTAACCAAAGATTAACTGAAAACAAAAAATGGGAAATGTTTAATTTGACCAGTTTTAGCTTCAGTAATATAATGTGATATGTAATTTAAAAGCCATTTATATAAATTTTGTGATACATCACATTAGCAATGTCTTATTGTGCTGTGAATTTCTGTAGTAGGATGAGCAGAAACTTCTGACATTGGACACATTTTTAGTTTCAAAGTCTTTATTCATAATAGGCCTTAATGGTAGTCATCTCTAATAGCTATCTATTATTCTGGGGTTATGCAGCGGTAGTCAGAAATGTACATTATAATTTTCTGTGTTCATTTGACCTCCTGTGATAACTGTGTAATTGGATGTGCTGGTTGATGGATCTACATGTTGAGAGGCCTGTGTGTGCATTTCGTCTGGGGTTAAAGAAACCCGCGGGCCCGAGCCAGTGCAGACCACCTGCTCGCCCACTTGCTATCTCCAGCGGAAACAAGCTGAGCGTCAGGGGAGATCTCAGACACAGTAGGCTCTTAGCAGTATGGGCTCAGCTGGTAGCTGCCAGGTCACAAAGTCATTAATTGTGTGTGTGTGTGTGTGTGTGTGTGTGTGTGTGTGTGTGTGTGTGTGTGTGTGTGTGTTCTACTGTGTGGGTGGCTTTGGATGTCATACTACTGAATTAAAGCTATGAGGCATAGCAGCTGTATAATCTCTGAAGACTGACTCTGAAACTAAAATGGCTGCTTTTTGGCAGTAATTCAGATGTAAATATGCTAATGGCTCATTATGGTCACTGTAAAAAATAAAGACTGGCCACAGCCTGAGTGTACTGTCATATTATGATGAACGTTATATTCATAGAAGATCTCTTTATTCTAATGCAAAAAATAAGGAAGACTTTTTAATTTTCAAAAAAGTAAACTAAAATAATGCCTGATTATTATCAATTAGGAACATAACTGTTAGAAAGTTCTTTGTATTCATGTTGGTTTCATATGATTTTGAAAAACAATCTAAAATTGTCATGTGGTGTAACCATAAAGTAAAAAGTTCTATATTTTCTTTACACATTAATAACATGAATTATTAATCACACTACATGACATTTGGCACTTATTGACTAGTCGACTTTTCTATGAAGTCATTTCCTGTTCTGTTTTGTATTGTTTTTTTCTGCATGTTAGTTGCACCATGTGAATTATTATTATTATTATTATTTTTTTTAATTTTGATTTGGTGGACAAAACCTTTTCAAATGTTAATAAGTAGTGAAGCAATTTTTTACACTTTTTTTTCTTTTCAGGAATTTCATTGTTTTGTAACAAGATCATGTTGATATTTCATGTTGTATTCAAATAATTACATGTATAAATTTCATTTGAATGTATTTAATAGATTAATAGGATAAAGAAATCTTCAAATATCATGAGAGGTGTTAAAAAGAGTTTGACTCAAAGCAGAAGACCACACAAACCTGAGTGTTATCAGTGGCACTCCCTTCTGTCCTGAGGGCAGGGCAGTGAGAAAGAGATTATGGTGACAGGCTGCACTGTCAGTACTCAGTATTGTTGTGTGAATGAGCACCATCAGCACATCTGATTCTGACATTCTTTAGCCTTCCCGTCAGGTCATGTGAGTGTGAGGCACAGAGAAATGTGAGTGATTGAGACAAACAAAAACTGATTTTGTGTACATAACCTAAAAAGGATACAGTAGGGTTCTGTAAACAAAAACATTAATGAGTAACAAGTTTAAATTTAGCCATTTACTAAACACAGACAAACTGGAATAGTTTATTGGCCAATTAAAAGAGTGGAATTAACTGTTGTATAATCAGATTATCAGTATTGGTCGATATTGGATATTTAATTGTGCATACTCAATTACAATTACTATTAACGGATTAGTTCACTTTCAAATTAAAATTTCCTGATAATTTACTCACCCCCATGTCATCCAAGATGTCCATGTCCTTCTCTCTTCAGTCAAAAAGAAATTACGTTTTTTGATGAAAACATTCCAGGATTTTTCTCCATATAGTGGACTTCAATGGCCTCCAAACGCTTTGAAGAAAGAAGCTCTCATTCTTCTCTATTAGAATTCCGGCAGTGTAGACACTGCTAAGTGTATTACTGCCCTCCTCAGGTCAAAGTTTGAACTAAATTGTCATATACAATATGCTAGTGCAAGTATATAACAATTAGTTCAAACTTTGACCTGTGGAGCTTCTTTCTTCAAAGCGTTTGGAGGCCATTGAAGTCCACTATATGGAGAAAAATCCTGGAATGTTTTCATCAAAAAACGTAATTTCTTTTTGACTGAAGAGAGAAGGACATGGACATCTTGGATGACATGGGGGTGAGTAAATTATCAGGAAATTTCAATTTGAAAGTGAACTAATCCTTTAAGATGAATTTGTCATCATTCAATGCTCACTTGATGTTAATCTTTAAAAACACTAATAATTTACACTAATGTTATGTAATCTTTAGCAATATAATCAAAATTATACAGTATGAAAAAAACAATATAATGTAGTGTTGTGATTCTTAACTATTTATTTTATTTTGTGTTTTATTTTTAATATCAAATAATTTTATCACCATTTTATGGAATCTTGTTTCCGCCACTAAAAAAAAAAAGAAAAGGTAATTGTGACTTTTTTTCCTCAGAATTGTGTGATGTTAACTCGCAATTGCAAGAGAATTTATATCTCAATTCTGAAAAAAGAAAGTCAGAATTGCAAGATATAAACTCAAAATTGCAAGGAAAATTTTGAGTTTATATCTCACAATTTTGACATTATAACTCACAGTTGCGATTTTTTTTTATCCCACAATTTTGACTTCACAATTATTACAATTGCAAGAGAAAAAGTTGTATTTTTTTTTTTTCTGTGGTGAAAACAAGCTTCCATATCATTTGGTTTTCACCCATAACATGAAAATAATCATCGGTAGTCACCCATAATTTTAATATCGCTGCATGCGTAGATTCTGATATTATTGTCATTTGCAGTGCTTCAAGGAATGAGTTCATTCCAACATAAAATTAAAATTAAGACCACAGTTTTTTATTTGGATTTGTTTTGAATCCAAGTTTGAATTTTTGTAATTAATTTCAGAGCTTGTTGGCTTGGTTCACTGAATCTTATTGAGTTTAAAAAATGCTTACAGAGAAAACAAATGGGGAAAATAACCAAGTGTTCATGTCTACTATTGTGTGTGTGTGTGCAGGATTTTGTAAATATATGCCATTACATGACAGAAAGTCATTGACAGGGTGTGTATAAGAGTAAGTGGGTGGGAGAGGTAGCACACCATGGACTGGTGTGGAATGTCACACCGGGATTAGAGTTTTGGGATTCAGCTCTGGGATGTGTCATATCTACAGCTCATTCTGACTCAAACACATCTCAGCCTCATTTTGGAGACAGCCAAGTTGATCGAAGCCCTTGGTCCGTTAAGGAATATGTAGGTGGAGCAGGTCAGGTGGGGGTGGGTGATGATTCTGAAGGGCGTGTGATATGTTGCTCAGGTTTCTCAGTACAAAACTGAATGTACAGTAATAAACTTTTACTCATTAACTAATCATCATCCCAACTGTGTGTGAAGTCCAAAGTAGAGACAACAATACATGCCTCATATGAGCTCAGAAACAGCAGTGAATCAATGGTTCGTAAATCATTTCCCCCCATAGCAGATAGCACACTAGATGTAGATATTGTGGGTGGCTGCTTACTACCTCAAGTCAAAAGAGCCCATGGATTCTAGATATGCCACAGGTCCTTCCTTTAGTGTAAATCTGTAGGATTTTTCTTTTATTTTTGGGTGTGTCACCTGTAGTTGTGTGATTGACCTCGCCCTTCAAAACAGACCTTGTGTCTGCATGCAAGTATGCACTAGTAAGACTTTCTAGCTGTAATTGTTTGTTCCATGACCAAAATCAGGTGTAGAGCTGATCTTAAACTAATCTGTTTTTTTTTTTTTTTTTTGGCAAATGACAGTATAGTGTATGGACATACCAAAGTGGGTGTGTAAATGTGATTCTTGAGAAAACACCCACACCCAGTGTTCACACAGGCACTTGCTATAGTTCACCTGCAGGCCTGGCAGGAGTTGCTGCTTGTTGCATTTTACGTGTTTTGACAAGTTTTTGACTTTGCTACACCCATCTAGGTGTGTCCTGACGCCATTGCCATAGTGAATGGAGTCACTTCTTTATATGCAAATCCTCTTTGCTATGACCCTGAATGAAAACTAGTCGAATAAATAAATTCTCAACTCTAAAAGAACCATTTCAGTGTAGTGTAGTAACACACAAAAAACTATTTGTGTCAGCAGCAGGCATATTCTGGCATGAGTAAATGCTCGCAGCAGTTGCAAACCAACAAACATCTGCTTAGTATAGTTGTTTGTGCTGTTTAGAGAAAAAGTTTGCCTTCTTTGTGGCACCCCAGCCACCTTCGAGTGCAGACATGTAAGGCATTCAAAATATGTGTTCAATCTGTTCTCATGATGTTCTATAAAGTGTGGCACATGTGCATGAAACAGGCGTGTTGATCATGTGATCTTTTTACAGAGTGAGTCTAAAATCTTTCATTTCATTGCTTTTTGGTTGTAGGGCTGTGGCCAGGCGTTCCTGCCGTTTGGGGAATGTCAGCCCTCTGATTATGTGCATTTTGAAAAGTTAATTGGATTGAATCCATCAAACCACTTTGTGCATTTAGATGCTTGGTTAATAATACATACTAATGTTTTATACAGAATTCATCTGTTGCATGGCTTTGTTAGTCCTCATTGGCTGCTCTAATAAACCGATCAGATTCTTATTCCCTGAGGCCTATCCCTGATCAGTCCCGCCTCTTTTTAGGAATATAACCAGAATAGAACAGCTGTCATGAGTGCTGGGATGCTCAGTCAGATCTTATTCGCTTATTGGCAATAAAAATATAATGTGTTTGCTTTGTTGTTGTTGTTGTTGTTGTTGTTGTTGTTAGTAACTCTTTTGAATTGAATCTGCTCTTGTGCTTTGAAACTATGTATAGTTTTTTTTTTATTTGAAACCTATTATTTTTAAATCCTGAACATAAAATTTGTCTTTTTTTTATCCAGTTAATTGGAAAATAAAACACTTTATTTATTATTTATAAAACGGTTAGTTCCTGTCCTTGATTCTGATTGGTCAATAGCTGTTTTATTCACGAAATCTGTTTAAATGTCGGATGTATCATCTTTTCCTTTTAACATTTAAGGGGTTTTCACGTGACTAACACTGCTAGTCAAAGCATTTGTCAGTTGCGTCCTATTCCTTTTTCCATATAAAAGTCTTTTCTACTGACTGACACACTCATAAAGACTTTGCCGCCATCTAATGGCGTACTAATGTAACTTCTGTTGCTGTTCACGGTCGGGGACTATTTTTTTCTGGTGGAAGGAACGCTTTTAGAAAAAGTTTTAGGGCTGCACAATGATTAATCGCGATTAATCGTTTGCAAAATAAAAGTCTGTGTTTACGTAATATGTGTGTGTTCTGTGTATAATAATTATGTATATATAAATACATGCACATACATATATAAATTTAAAAAATATATACATGTATAGATAAATATACATATTTATATATATTTTAGATTACATATAAATATAAATATTTTATATATAAATATAATTTTTTTTCTTAAATATATACATGTATGTGCATGTGTTTATATATACATAATTATTATACACAGAACACATTACGTAACACAGACTTTTATTTTGCAAACGATTAATTGCGATTAATCGTTGTGCAGCCCTAAAAAGTTTTTCATGAAAGTTGCATTGATACATATTTCTGGCTTTAATATTTGTATTGTGTGGTAACCATTTTATAAAAGCAATAAGGTACTCGAGGCTAGTGCTGTATCATGAATATTATTGCTTACATAAATAAATTCATATATAAAAATATTGTTTATCTGTCTGTTTGTCTGTCTGTCTGTCTGTCTCTGTAATATTTATTGCTAATAATTTATGTGGGATTAATAAACTTTTTGTAACGCAATTGGTTGCTATATCTGTCAGTGTTCAGTGTTTTGATCTGTCTTTTCTCTGGTGATATTTACACTTGGTCGTTTTATGCATTTATATCTATCTGGTCATGAAAAAAACAAATGCATTTGGCAAAAAAACAAATCCAGTCAGTCCGACTACCTCATTAGATTGTTTATTTGAGATATACAAGTTGTGACTTGACCAAGTGTAAAGTGTTATATTTGCATATAACACAGAAGTAGTAGATCAGATCATTTATATCTGTTTTATGGAGACACATTTATGTGGCCAAGTGTAAATGTAATGTTTATACCCAATTGGATAGTAGTCCAGTCTTCTTTTTCTCCTCTAGAGTTTAAAGGTTTTGGTTTGATACAGTCAGAATGTGTTATAAAAGAGAGCATGAGAAATGGAGAATGTACTGTAGAGTACCTGAAGGAGGGTAGGAGAGAAATAATTGATGACGTATGAGGAGGAGTTCAAATAAAGCCAAAATGGCATTACAAGGTGCAGATAAAACTAAAAGGAAAAAAGTCATGGCAGGCAAATCAATTTTGTGTGTTCCTGCTTATTTTGAGAATAAGGTTTTATTGTTGCCTTAGTTATGAATGGATTTTAAGAAACAATACTGCTCACATATTATGCTTTCACCTAAAATGGATGTTGTAGTTGTGCGTTTAAAAGTGTGAGAGGATGAGAAAGGGAAGGGCTTTGGTGTATAGGGGTGTGTACTGTAAATGTCGAAACATGCAGAGCCGGTTTTGTGAGGTTGTTGTGCTTGCAGTCGAGCATTAGCTCACACGCCTTGTTTGAGAAGCCAAGGGTCAAAACCTACCGCTGGAATTCACCGTCACTGTCACCCCCCTCCCTCCCTGCTTCTCCACTTCTCCCATGATCACCAGTTTCGATTGCTTGTGTTTTTTTGAACTTCAGTTTCTAATGGTGTTTTGTCTTGCTGAGCAACAGAGAACAGATTGCAGGATAACTTAATTACATTTTTGGCACAAATCAGTTTTAATATTTGTTTAATCCATGATTGTTTTTTGTTTTACAGGTTTTACTTTTGAACTGTTTGGTTTGAGTCCGGGAGGCCAAAATGGAAATGCACTGTAAGTACATGTAATTATTACAATATTGACACTATTGGATGAAAAATGAAACTTGAACAGTGATGACACCACTGCTTTCTGCAGAACTGCTTTACAGCTGATTTGACTACTATTACTACTATTTCATAATTGAAGAATTTTGCAACAATGAAACTGAACTGAATCATCATTGAATCCACATTCCATTGAATTTTTTGATCCATTCTCCTGTCACAAATTAAAGGTGCCGTAGAATGAAAAATTGAATTTACCTTGGCATAGTTGAATAACTAGAGTTGAGTACATGGAAATGACATACAGTGAGTCTCAAACTCCATTGTTTCCTCCTCCTTATGTAAATTTGATTTGTTTAAAAGACCTCCGTAGAACAGGCGAATCTCAACATAACATCGACTGTTACATAACAGTCGGGATCATTAATATGTATGCCCCCAATATTTGCATATGCCAGCCCATGATCAAAGCATTACACAAGGGCAGCCTTGTGTATCTGTGCACAGGTGAATCAACAGACTAGGTAAGCAAGCAAGGACAATAGCGAAAAATGGCAGATGGAGCGATAATAACTGACATGATCCATGATAACATGATATTTGTAAATTGTCTTTATAAATGTCTCGTTAGCATGTTGCTAATGTACTGTTAAATGTGGTTAAAGTTACCATCGTTTCTTACTGTATTCACGGAGACAAGAGCCGTCGCTATTTTCATTTTTAAACACTTGCAGTCTGTATAATGCATAAACACAACTTCATTCTTTATAAATCTCTCCAACGGTGTAGCGTTAGCCAGTTAGCCACGGAGCATACTATCAAACTCATTCAGAATCAAATGTAAACATCCAAATAAACACTGTACTTACGAGATTAGACATGCTGCATGACGAACACTTTGTAAAGATCCATTTTGAGGGTTATATTAGCTGTGTGAACTTTGTTTATGCTGTTAGTCGCAAGCTCGGAGGGCGGGGAGCATGAGAATTTAAAAGGGCCGCAGCCTGAATCGGCGCATATTTAATGATGCCCCAAAATAGGCAGTTAAAGAAATGAATAAAAAAATCTATGGGGTATTTTGAGCTGAAACTTCACAGACACATTCAGGGGACACCTTAGACTTATATTACATCTTTTGAAAACGCGTTCTACGGCACCTTTAATAAATTTCTCTCACAATATCTCATCTGTCACCAAATATGCAATCTTGAGTCTCAGACCTTTCCAGTGATATGTTTTTTTTATCAAGATTAGAAAAAGTTTTGATCATTTTCATATTTTGTAATATAAAACATGACACCGCCCACTAGGGGGAGGAGCCCGCTAAAAGGAATTTAAGTACAATTTCAATGGTAACACGATATCCAATTTCAAAATGGTTTTCACAGGATGAATATTGAGGGTGTATGCTTTTGAACAATTTCCAATTTATGATGATTAATAAAATATGTGATAGAAACAATAATAAAAAAGAGCGTCCTGCTACAAGGATTGCTTTTAGCAGGCTCCTCCCCCTAGTGGGTGATGTCAGTTAAGGAGTTAAAATGAAATTAACGTTAAAGTTTTGTGCATTATAATCCACTTTTATTAGATTTGAGGTCATATAGCCCCCTTTTTCCTATGTTCCATGATGCTTTGCATGATTATGGGAGTAACTTCAGAGGGTGTTTTTTATGGTTTTGCCGAAACACTAGTAATAGGTCAACTCAAATCATGTTGTGTTTATGTGTGTGTATCAGTGGCAGAGGCCCCAGGAGCGGTGAAGGTCACAGAGTGGCAGCAGTCGTATTATGGGACAGATTCAGGGATCCAATCAGGAGCCACTACAGTTCGCTCAGATGAAGAGGGAACAGAGTACAGCACCAAGAAAATCACCTACACAGCCACAATCACAGAGAACCCTGCAGGTAAAAAACATCATACGCTGTATATCAAAATTATTTTATGATGTATTATTTTATTATGCTTTGCGAGGATCCACACTATGCTATTTATTTCAGATTATTTCCCTCCAAAATAAGCAGAGAAAACAAACCATTGAGTTCAGTTTATAATTCTTTCTGTATAATTCTCTCCTATAGAGGTGGAGTCTCAATACAATATGACCCGTGCCCAGCGCGTGAGGGCGGCCATGTTTCCTGAGACGGTGATGGAGGGGACGTCCATCCTTTCCACACAGATCGATTCGTCCCAGCAGACCAATGTACAGAAGCTGGCCGAACCATCTCAGCAACTCAAAGCCGCCATCATTCACCTCATCAACTACCAGGATGATGCCGAACTCGCTACACGAGCCATTCCAGAGCTCACCAAACTCCTCAACGATGACGACCAGGTACCTCGCTGCTCGTGTTAAACATCCGATGATGTCATAACACTCACTCTCTGCTCTTTCTCTATTTCTATATCACAAAAATGTGTCTTACATTATTAAGCACAGAAGCTTCACCTTTGACTCTCTCTCTTGACTTCAGGTTGTGGTGAATAAGGCAGCTATGATCGTGAACCAGCTGACCCGCAAGGAGGCGTCCCGCCGGGCTCTGATGCAGTCCCCGCAGATGGTGGCCGCCGTCGTGAGAGCCATGCAGAACACGTCCGACATGGAGACGACCCGCGCCACGGCCAGCATCCTGCACAACCTCTCGCACCAGCGCGAGGGGCTGCTCGCCATCTTCAAATCAGGGGGCATTCCAGCTCTGGTGCGCATGCTGAGGTGAGAAAGACTGTAATGCTGAAGTAAAGGACTAGTTTGCCTTAAAATTAGATTTGTTTCATAATTTATTCTCTCTCATGTCATTTCAAACCTTTTATTTTGTGAAACACAAAATGAGACTTTAGGCAGAATGTCCAAGCCTAGGTTTCCATACAATGAAAGTGCATGATGATTCATACTTCAAAAAGCAAAAAGTTAAAAAATTAGTGTGTTCTAAATTCTTTAATACCAAGGTTGGATATTTTGATCTAGTTCATGCATTTATTGTATTTTATTGGTGAATATGATAAACATAATGGTAAGTAAATCATAAAGTCATGTCAATTTTTGACTGACTATTGAAAAACTATTGAAGACTTGATTTATAAAGGTTTCTCTGAAGATTTCTCTCATTTCACTGCTCACATTTCATTGCAAATTTGTGATTTAGTGTTTTATCAAAGTCCCTTTAAGACAAGTCATTTCACTCGGCGGCCATCTTTGAAACGCCTCTCGGGCATCGTGGGCATCATGCAGCTCCTATCTCTTTGAATGGGGAAACATCAAATTCTCCAAAACTGTTCGCCAACCTTGTGATTAAATTTCATATTTGAAATCACCAATGAAATCTGACAACAACTGTCTCATAAATGTTTTTTCCAAACTCTCGAATGTATTTTTCAGGCTGGATCAAGCTAAATGTGCGTCTCTTGTGCTTCATTTCGGAGGCGCGCGTCTGACTGTTTCTATAGAAACCAGTGCTTCTAACGGCCGCTGCAGTGACGCGATGACTTTACCAGTCGGCGATTGGTTCTTATTTAGAAGGCGGGACTTATTCCGCCATATTGCGCGTTACACTTTCTCCCATTCAAAACAATACGAGTGACATGTCTTGTGTTATTCTATAGTCTTTGGTTTTATTTACATTGTTTGAAACATAGATATTTCTAATCATGAGAAAATTACTTCCAGCACTTGATTTGAAAGTGGATAATGATTTATACTTGAAAAAGCTGCAAAAAAGCAGTTAAAAAGTCCTAAAAATTTAATGTGTGGTAAGTTCTTTAATACCAAGCATGTATATTCTGCATAAGATCTCCTTTTAGTTTTTCATTGATGAAATAGAAAGGAGATCTTAGTTGGAAAGGTATTGGGGTAAGCTATTACTTTAGAAATGAAAATTAAAAACTTGATTTATAAGCCTAAACTTAAGCTATATATATATTTTTTATTTATTGCATTATAAGGAATGTGGTTATCCGCAATTATTATTAAATTGCACCAGCACTTGATTTGAACCATCCAACCACTTCTTTTTCAGTTCTCCAATGGATTCTGTTCTTTTCTATGCCATCACCACCCTGCACAACCTGCTCCTGCACCAAGAGGGAGCCAAGATGGCGGTGCGTCTGGCTGACGGTCTGCAGAGGATGGTTCCCCTGCTGAAGAAAAGCAACTCCAAGTTCCTGGCCATCACCACAGACTGCCTACAGCTGCTTTCCTATGGCAACCAGGAGAGCAAGGTGTTTATGTTATACATGTTGATAGAATATAAATATTATCTATTATAAGTAGCCTACTGTATTTAAATAATATATATATATTTATAATAATATATTTTAAAGTAGTTATGTATATGTACATAACTACTTTAAAATATATTGTTATTATATATATATATATATATATATATATATTTTAAAGTAGTTATGTATATGTAGGTTAGAAAAAAAAATATATATATATATGTGTGTGTGTGTGTGTGTGTATTTTAAAATATTCTAAATAATATTTTATTTAAAAATGAATTATTTTTATTTTAATTTATTAATGAAATATAATCTACATTATTAGCGCATAAAATAATACAAATGAATGTAAATGTAAAATTAGTAGTTAATGTTCTGTTTCTTGTGTTCTTGTTCTTTATGTAGAGTTTCATTAAAATGTGATTGTTTGATTGTCTCACAGCTGATTATTCTGGCTAACGGTGGTCCTGAGGGTCTAGTGAACATCATGAGAACCTACAACTATGAGAAGCTGCTCTGGACCACTAGCCGTGTGCTCAAAGTGCTCTCTGTCTGCCCTAGTAACAAGCCTGCTATTGTAGATGCTGGTAAGTCAAACTGGAAAGCTGAACCGCACTTCTAAATATAGTAATTAGTGTTTTTAATTAGTTGTGCTTGCTACAACTAATTAAAAAAATACTTTTTGTTAATTGTACCAGTCCACTATGGACATGAATGATAGTTGAAATTTTTATTGTTGCTTTTTATCAAAATTGTGGTTGCCTGGTGGACAATAAAAACACTATTCACAAGTGTCATTTGAGATACTATTATTGTTTTTGGTTTTTTTTTTAGTATTTTGAATTTAACAAGCTGAAATAAATTGAGGTTTTTCAGTATTTTATTTCAGTTAACGTTTATTTTTTATGTCAAGGAACGAAGATGTTTTTTTTAATGTTTTTTTTTTTAACATTTTCTCTCTCAGGTGGAATGCAAGCTCTTGGTAAGCATCTGTCCGGCTCTAGTCAACGTTTGATGCAAAACTGCCTGTGGACCTTGAGAAACTTGTCAGACGCTGCAACCAAACAGGTCAATTTATGCATCCAACATCATCTAACTATCTATCACACACACACAAACACACATGTTAGGTTTCCATGTTTTATGTGGACTTTCCAAACTGTATATTCTATCCCCTAACCCTAAAGCTACCCATCACAGAAACCCTTTTTACATGTTCAGAAAACATCACTTCGGATATTGTCATCTTTGTGGGGACATTTTGTCCCCATAACTCACCGTTTACACACACATAAAGAGACAAACTACCGCTATACCAGTAGTTCTAACGAAGGAGGCCTCAGGATGACTTAAAATTATTTAAATTAATACATTTTTATTAATATATTAAATAATCTCCAATCTAAATTAAAATGCTAAAAAACATAAAATTGTTTTTTTACAATAACTAACTTGTTTGTGTGGAAAACATGTTCTCAAATCTTCACTATTCATGAAGTTAGCAAATTGATTAATGTATTTTGGTTAATGTATCGACTTTTTTATTCTATCAATAACAAAAACTAGCAGTATTTTTCATAATAATGGAAATATGTATACATAGCATATATGGTGGGTCCTTTGAATATTGTGTTGGACAGTGAGGGCCAATGAGTCAAAAAGATTGAGAACACTGCTCTATATAAATTTTACTCTGAAATAAAATGTCAAAGTCTCTTTGCTTTAACTGAACTTGATTGCTTATCAGGAAAATATTCATTGGTGCCAACACATGCTCTCTCTCGCCCCCTGCAGGACGGAATGGAAAATCTGCTCCAAGTGCTGGTTGGCCTGCTGTCATCTGATGACATCAACATGTTGACCTGCGCTACAGGCATCCTGTCCAACCTCACCTGCAACAACACACGCAACAAAACACAAGTGACCCAGAGTAACGGCGTGGAGGCACTGATTCACACCATCCTTAGGGCCGGTTCAAAACAGGACGTGATCGAGCCAGCTGTCTGTGCCCTGCGCCATCTCACCAGCCGGCACCCGGAGGCTGAGGCCGCACAGAATGCCGTACGAATCCATTACGGCATCCCCGCTATTGTCAGATTGCTCAATCAGCCCTACTACTGGCCAGTCATTAAGGTAAGTGAGAGAAAAACTGAGAAAATGGACAAATTAGCACCTCAGTGAGCATTCGATTGCTTTGGAAAATACCAAAGAAAAACTTATTTAAGAACTTTTTTTTTTTTTTTAGGAAAACACAATCAGTTAAAGGTGTGATAATATATTTTTGTTTTTATTATTTTGTTCTTATTTTACAATACGGTGGTTTTGGGCTATATACTGACACCTGTTGGTGTGGATGAAGCATTACGCAAAACCAATGCCACTGTAGGAATATCCCATTCACAAGAGCTTTTGTCACCCTTGATTCGTTTATTCCACAGCTGAAAGTGTCCAAAATAGGCAGGTTAACAAGTTCAATAAAGTAAAATGAAGGGACTACCGTGAAGGGGCTGTATGTAGAGTAAAACAGCTTTTAATAAGCCACAGAATGTAAAAGCTATGCGTATTAAAGGATTAGTTCACTTTCAAATAAAATTTTGCTGATAATTTACTCACCCCCATGTCATCCAAGATGTCCATGTCCTTCTTTCTTCAGTAAAAAAGAAATTAAGGTTTTTGATGAAAACATTCCAGGATTATTCTCCTTATAGTGGACTTCAGTGGCCTCCAAACGGTTGAAGGTCAAAATTAGTTTCAGTGCAGCTTCAAAGGGCTTTAAATGATACCAGACAAGGAATAAGGGTCTTATCTAGCGAAACGATCGGTCATTTTCAGGAAAAATTTAAATGTATATGCTTTATATAAACAAATTATTGCCTTCCAAGTGCTTCCGCCAAAAAAACAGAACAGGTGCCGCGTTTGTTCCGTAAGTAGAATAGGGAAGGCGTAGGACATACAGCGTAAGCTTTTTGAAGAATACGAAATTGCAGAACCACTTGGAAGGTGATCATTTGTTTATATAAAGCATATACATTTACTTTTTTTTTGGAAAATGACCGATCATTTCGCTAGACCCTTATTCCTCGTCTGGTATCATTTAAAGCCCTTTGAAGCTGCACTAAAACTAATTTTGACCTTCAACCGTTTGGAGGCCATTGAAGTCCACTATAAGGAGAATAATCCTGGAATGTTTTCATCAAAAACCTTAATTTCTTTTTGACTGAAGAAAGAAGGACATGGACATCTTGGATGACATGGGGGTGAGTAAATTATCTGGAAAATTTTATTTGAAAGTGAACTAATCCTTTAATTGTGTTACAGGGCTATTGCTTAAATTCACAGGCCCTGAGATAATATTTTATGGGTGGTCTCACTCTCAATGAGTAATTTATATCATAGAGGACCTTATTGCATCTCCTGTTGTGCAGTATAAACCATATTTTGCTGATCTCACGTTTTTCTTCGTCACAGGCTGTGGTCGGTCTGATCCGTAACCTGGCACTGTGTCAAGCCAATCAGGCTCCTTTGAGAGACGCTGAAGCCATTCCCAAACTGGTTACTTTGCTTTCAAAAGCTCATCAGGATGCACAGAAACACGGTTCATCTGCACAACAAACATACCAGGTATGAATTCCCCACCTTTCGCTGTAATTGTGTGACAAACAAATGACTTCCCCAAATATATGACTCTTATGTGCCAGATCTTTTTATTTATTCAAAAACATGTAGCGCAACAACCAGAGCATTCCAACTCCCAAACAAATGACACTGAGTCTGTGCTTTTTAGTGTATCAAAAACATGTAACACAATTAATATAGTTCAGTTTCCAAATGAATGACCTGGTTCTTTTTTGGTCAATAAAAAAAACATGTAATACAACTAGTATAGTTCAATATCCAAATGAATGACCTAATGAGCCGGTTATATTTTGGTGAGTAAAAAAAACAGTGTAAACTGAAATAATTGAGAAGAATCAAAACCAGAATTATTAATCAAAGGACCTTTTTTCTCTCTCTCAGGATGGGGTGAGAATGGAAGAGATTGTGGAGGGCAGCACTGGTGCTCTGCATATCCTGGCCAGAGATCCTATGAACAAAGCAACCATTGCCAGCATGGACACCATTCCTCTGTTTGTTCAGGTAAATCTTACTCCTTTCCACCAATATACTATGTTGTGGCGGTTTTTATGCGCGTGTATGAGAGCGCGTTTGTACGTAGCCTTTGCCCTCAGACTTACATGCTCAGTGTATAATAGACATCTGTTTTCTGTCCCTGCAGCTGTTGTATTCTCCATTGGATAACGTCAAGCGTGTGGCAGCTGGTGTTCTGTGTGAACTGGCTCTTGATAAACAGTCGGCTGAGATCATTGATTCGGAAGGAGCCTGTGCGCCTCTCATGGAGCTCCTTCATTCCAATAATGAAGGAATTGGTGAGTGAAAGAGAAACAAGCGAATAACATAACGGTTAGCATAACCGAAGCATACTTGCCTGGCCTATTGTTTCACAGTCAAAAAAGAAACTGAGGAGATACTACTCGAGATAACAAAAAACTACTTGAGACTTTAACAACAGATACCCTCGTTTTAAGGGGGTAAAGAGAATCGCGCATCTCTAGTTTAAACGATTACAAAGATATTTTTATCACTAATAACTTCTGGAGAGAAATATTGCAGACACTGGACAAGTATGAAACTTTCTAGTGTGCTTGTTTCAAGGGCCTGTTTTTGCGTATGCTATCAAATAGAGTATACTTTGAAAGTGTATTTTTCGGCCGTACTTACACACTGAGAGTTTGCATCAAAACAGAAGTATACTTTCGGGTTAAGCGTGTAACAAAGCATGTTTTTTCTTTCAGCCACCTATGCCGCTGCTGTTCTCTTCCGAATTTCTGAGGACAAAAACCCTGACTATAAGAAACGAGTATCAGTGGAGCTCACACACTCGCTCTTCAAACACGACCCTGCTGCTTGGGAGCTGGTGAGTTTGCCCCCTGGTGGTGTGGAGGTTTCATTTCAAATTTTAACAAATTTTTCTTCTGTAATATGACGCATAATGGACTATATGCACGGGTTACTTCCTGGTTGTCGTTAAGCCAGCTCGAGCACTTCCGGTGAACTGTTAGCTGTTCATTCTGTAGTCGTTATACATCGATACAAAACCATCTATGGTTGACTTTTTAATGTTGTATTTATATTTTAATGCAGTTATCACATTTACCTAATTTGCCAATAAACCAGTTTTATTGATTGCAATAAAGACGAAGCTATTGGGACTGTTTAAAAACGCCGTGTCTGTAATTAGACACACACACACATTTTTTCCCCAGCACTTCAAATGTTATTTTTCAAACATTTGTTCATCCTTCTGAAATTGTCCCCATTGTAAAACCGAACGTTTAAAAATGTAGGAAATTTAACAATTGATAGAAAACACTTATTTAAAAATAAAAAAGACAGTAATTAGCACTTTAACCAGCAGGTGGCGGCAAAGTAGCATTTATTTGCGCACATATCAGCCATTTCCTCTAAACGTTTTTCACTTCGTTTTTGACTAAATATTAAACATTATAAAATAACTAGGTTTAAAATACATTTTGTCAATGTGAAGTATGAAATGCTCACAAAATCTTATGAAAAACAATAACTTTTATTGTGAATTACACAGAAAGCGAGCACCGTGCTCTCCCTTTGTAATCACAGCAGCTGTCAGTCAGTGCAGTGCAGTGCAAGATCAATGATTTCAGCACACTTGAAGCTTTTTTTCCACATAAAAGTGTGAAAACTAATGGTCGAATTGAATTTAGCTGAGGAGGAACATTGAGGTACGTCTTTATTTTTATTTTTTTTATGCTGTCTTACGTTTGAATAACTAAATTAATGCTATGCCACACTATTTAAGTGACTATATTCTGATTATAAACTAAGTATTACACTACTGATGCTCAACACACCAGCAAATGACATCTCACCGGAAGTTTTCGAGCTGGCTTATATTAATGCGGAAGTTCTAAAGAACGCTCCGTGCATATAGTCCATTATGAGTGAAACAGGATATTGACCTTATTTTATTTTTCATATTTGTTTCTGAAAAGTTATCTTTATAGTAGTGACCAGACTTCTGAAATTAAAACCAGAGACATTTTCAGTGGTCAAATTATCATTGAGATCTCACTTGTTATTATCTATGAATTAAAACAACAGCAATACGTTTTTGTTTTCAGTTGTTGTGTGTTCAGTATTATATTTTAATAATTAATAATTGTTATTTGCAGGTCAAACTGACCCTAACTGGTTTCAATACAATTCACCAAAAATTAAATTATGAAAAATAATAATAAATAGTAACCATTGCAAATAGCAAACAGATCAAAACAGTATTGTAGTATAGCAAAATTATGAAAAATTACACATTACAAAAATAAAGTAAATAAATGTAAGAACATATAGTAAATAAAACTGTATTTAACAAAATTTGTAACTATTGTATTCAATGTTGACATTTTCATAAACTGTGAATATGCCCTATACAGTAATTACAAACTTTTCAAATGTTAATTTATGTTTGTGCTTTTGCAAATCTCTAATTTGGAGAATTTTATTTTATTACATTATTTTGATATTTTGCATTTAAGCGCAAAGTATGTGCTTTCTGCAAATGTATATCAGATGTCTATTATACAAAAAAGTCATTTTTGAAATTTCATGTTGACTTTAAAGATGACATTAAAGCCAAATGGTCCTTATATGACAATATGGTGACGTGAATCACAACAAATAAGATCATTTATTAGAAATATGTACATAAGATGTAGGTTTTTAACAATGTCCTTGTTACATTTTAGGCACACCACAACATGGTAGAGCATGGCATGCCGGATGACGGTTAGTATATCATCTCACCATGATTTGCCAGCTAATTATCTCCATGACTGTCAGTTATATCTCTAAAGATTTGAAACTCATAGTTGGTTCTGCAGAGACATTGTGCAGATGGCTAACCTTTTGCAGTGTTGTGCCTTGTGTCATACAGACATCGATGGCTACGGCCCTGCAGGATATCCAGTATACGGTGATGGCATGCAAATGGATGGCATGCAAATGGATGGCATGCATCAAGAAATGCAAGATGATTATGGGCCTGGCATGGGTTACAACTCCATGGCCAGAGGCTACCATGATAACTACTAACAGGTTAGTACTACTCAAATACTCAAAAATGATTGGACTTACCTGCTGAAGTAACTGCATTAAATTGAGTGTTTTCTATTTATTTGACAGCCTGATGATGAGTTGCGTTCCACTGAAAGAGGATTATGAAAAATACATGAGACAGAAACTCGCAGCAGAGTTTTTTTTTGTTTTTTTTTCCATCGCTGGGTGCCTGCGATCCATTTCTCAGTAAACACACACTGACACTGCTGTAATATATGCAATTCTCACTGTGCTGGGATAGGCAGAATCGAGCAACTTTACCCTGCCTTTATACAAGGATGACAGCTTGTTGCATTTTACATGTCTTTTTGTAGAAAATGTTATATTTTAGTGTTTCTTATGGGTGCATTAATACATTGTTGGTAAGAGGACTGGTTAACTATGCCAAAGAGATTTTATTAAAATATTTTATAATGATAATCACATTGCTTTTTATAGTTTTAAGAGTTTGGAAAATGCGATCAATGATTTAGACTTGCAATGTCACAATAACAGCTTTATAGCTTCGTTCACTGTGGTTTTAGTCAGACCGGTGATCAGAGCTGATCAGAAATCAGCTTTAGTGAGTGGAAATGTCTGGCATGTTGATTTTCTACAGCGCTTAGTTTTGAGTAGAGTACATCAACATATTTCCTCCCTTACTAAGATTGTCAAATACTGGAGTTCTTACATGAGACCTTTTCCTACATGTTTTTTTTCACTCCATATGTTTGTTTTGCTGAAACTGTCTTAATGTATAGACAAGAAAATACTGATTTTGTTTGTCTTGCAATGCAATGTGGATGGAGATTTTTTTTTTTATTTACGTGATGAATAAATGCTGTGCTGATTAAAAGGGACTAATGATTAACTAAACAAGTAAACCTTGAGTTATCAAAACTAGCTCCACATTTGTTCAAATATTAACTGACAAAGGGATTCTTTGTAGCATTTTTACTTCACACTTTGTCCAAAAAAAGAAATAAAACCATGTTATCTAATGCTTTGTGACTGGGATTTTGAAATTGTTTAAAGGATTTCTGAATACAGTTTTTCTCGATTGCTAAGACAATTCACCATTTTCTCACAACTATAAACAATCTCAGAACTATACACCAACTTGTACGAACCTCAATCTGTCACGTCAAAATCAAATAGTTTCATCAAAAACATTTTTTTTTTTTTTTTTTTTGTTAGAATCAAACCTTAGCCTCAGATGACAGACAACCTAACAAATACACAGACTGCTTTCATGGCCAGTGAACACCTAGTGAGATCACTTTATAACACTAACAAAAACCTCTTGTTGGGATTCAGAAATGATTTTGCAATTCAATGTCTATTACAATATACAACATAAATAAAAGAGTGCAGATACTATAAAATAAAAAAAATGAGATTTAGGACAAATTAATTTTTATTACACTATTGTAATGTACAGTTGGTACGGAAAGTATTCAGACCCCCTTAAATTTTTCACTCTTTGTTATATTGCAGCCATTTGCTAAAATCATTTAAGTTCATTTTTTCCTCATTAATGTGCACACAGCACCCCATATTGACAGAAAAACACAGAATTGTTGACATTTTTGCAGATTTATTAAAAAAGAAAAACTGAAATATCAAATGGTCCTAAGTATTCAGACCCTTTGCTGTGACACTCATATATTTAACTCAGGTGCTGTCTATTTCTTCTGATCATCCTTGAGATGGTTCTACACCTTCATTTGAGTCCAGCTGTGTTTGATTATACTGATTCGGACTTGATTAGGAAAGCCACACACCTGTCTATATTAGACCTTACAGCTCACAGTGCATGTCAGAGCAAATGAGAATCATGAGGTCAAAGGAACTGCCTGAAGAGCTCAGAGACAGAATTGTGGCAAGGCACAGATCTGGCCAAGGTTACAAAAAAATTTCTGCTGCACTTAAGGTACCTAAGAGCACAGTGGCCTCCATAATCCTTAAATGGAAGACGTTTGGGACGACCAGAAACCTTGCTAGAGCTGGCCGTCCGGCCAAACTGAACTATCGGGGGAGAAGAGCTGCAGAGATGCAGTCGGGAGATGGGAGAAAGTTGTAGAAAGTCAACCATCACTGCAGCCCTCCACCAGTCGGGGCTTTATGGCAGAGTGGCCCGACGGAAGCCTCTCCTCAGTGCAAGACACATGAAAGCCCGCATGGAGTTTGCTAAAAAAACACCTGAAGATTCTCTGGTCTGATGAGACCAAGATAGAACTTTTTGGCCTTAATTCTAAGCGGTATGTGTGGAGAAAACCAGGCACTGCTCATCACCTGTCCAATACAGTCCCAACAGTGAAGCATGGTGGTGGCAGCATCATGCTGTGGGGGTGTTTTTCAGCTGCAGGGACAGGACGAATGGTTGCAATTGAGGGAAAGATGAATGCGGCCAAGTACAGGACATCCTGGACGAAAACCTTCTCCAGAGTGCTCAGGACCTCAGACTGTGTGTACATTAATGAGGAAAAAAATGAACTTAAATGATTTCAGCAAATGGCTGCAATATAACAAAGAGTGAAAAATTTAAGGGGGTCTGAATACTTTCCGTACCCACTGTAGATGAAAAGCACTGAAGAAAAAAAGTTCAAATGCCAAAGAATTGATAAGAACTTGTATGCAACACAATATACTGTCAATTACAGCACAGTAAAAAAATAAATTCAGCAACCTTCAAACAAATTTCATTACAGTATAGTAAACTATAGCAGTTTCTTGGTCTTCTGACAAAATACTTTCTCCACCTCCCTTAGGCAGCCATTTATCAGTTCTGCAAAAATACAGTACATGTAAAAATAAGTTTTGCTACTTAATGTTTGTGTATTTAATTAACTCAAACAGTCAACTACTCCTTGTGGTGCGAGCGATGAACTGGAAATTAAGGAACACCATTCATATTGCATCTTGGAAAAGCTTACTAATAGATTGCATCTCCATGGAAAACCTGTCCATGTCCATCCAAACAATACACTAGACTTACTCTCCTCTTGGAATCTCTCATTACCTTCCAACAGTCGTGAATCCGCTGACCTTCTTTGCCTGGAAACCGCAACTATACACCTCCATCTAGGGATAGGAAGAGGCAACAACACTGATCAATACTGAACCTAGTTAAAAACATTTAAAGATTCAGGTGCGGTGTGGGTGGCCTTCCCGCCGTCTCGTTTTTTCACCTTGGATTTCTTGCCTTTGGGCTGGTTTTGCATTCCATGCCTTGCTTTTTTTAAATGACAACAAAAAAGTTTTTTGGCAAATGTAAAGGCCCTTTCACACCAAAAGTGAAATGAATAAGCCTCAGGCTTAAGGAAATGCAAATTCAGGCCTGTACAGTAGAGGGCGCAGTTCAAACAGACAAGCCTTTCAGCTGCGCTGGAGAAGAAGTAAGAGTAAATGTACTCTTTAGAACTAGTCTAGAATAACCATGTTTCACTCAGCGCACACAACGCCTCTGCACTTACTCTCGATTTCTCTCAACATGAGGACAGGAGAGCTGTCAGTCAATAAATTGGAAAACAAAGTAACTTGCGTTACTTATTTGGAAAAGTAACTCAGTTATTTTGTTGTAAATTTAAAAGTAATGTGTTACTGTTCTAGTTAGCCTACTTGTAAAAAAGTAATCTGATTAGTAATGAATTACCCCCAAACACTGCATATATACACAGGACAGGAGTTACTTTATATTACTTAATATTTAAAACTTTTTAAAAATTATAAAAATAAAATTCATATAAAGTAATTTTTTAAAAACTTTTAAATATTAAAAGGTAAAAAATCTTGTGTAGATTATGGCAGACCAGCCGCTAATATGCTACCAAGGAGAGCGTTCTCCACGTCTCGCTCTTCAATCTATAGGGAGATCTAGGAAAGAGAAAACAAAATTGAAATTTAGAACCCTCATTAAATAGTAATGAACTGAAGTATGAATAACCTAAGGGTTAGTTCACCCAAAAATGAAAATCTGTCATTAATTACTCACTCTCATGTCATTCCACACCCGTAAGACATTCATTCATCTTCGGAACACAAATTAAGATATTTTTTGATAAAATCCGATGGTTCGCCTCACTGAGGCCTCCATTGCCAGCAAGATAATTAACACATTCAGATACCCAGAAAGCTACTAAACACATATTTAAAACAGTTCATGTGACTACAGTGGTTCAACCTTATGAAGCGACGAGAATACTTTTTTGCGCCAAAAAAACCCCTCCAAAATAATGACTTTATGACAATATCTAGTGATTGGCGATTTCAAAACACTGCTTCATGAAGCTTCGAAGCTTTACGAATCTTTTGTTTCGAATCAGTGGTTCGGAGTGCGTATCAAACTGACAAAGTCACGTGACTTAATGGTTCACCACTGGGGGGCGTGACTTTGGCAGTTTGATACACACTCTGAACCACTCAGTCAAAACAAAATATTCGTTAAGCTTCGAAGCTTCATGAAGCAGTGTTTTGAAATCGCTAGATATTCACTAGATATTGTTAAAAAATACTCGTTTTTTTTGGCGCACAAAAAGTATTCTCGTCGCTTCATAATATTAAGGTTAAACCACTGTAGTGACATGGACTTGGACATGGTTTTAAATATGTCTTCAGTAGCTTTCTGGGCACTGAAAGTGTTAATAATCTTGCTGGCAATGGAGGCCTCACTGAGCCATCGGATTTTATCAAAACATTTCTTAATTTGTGTTCTGAAGATGAATGAAGGTCTTACGGGTGTGGAATAACATGAGGGTGAGTAATTAATGACAGAATTTTCATTTTTGGGTGAACTAACTCTTTAATATGATACAAAAGCCATACTGTTCATAAATGCTCTTACTTTAGTTAGTCGAGCTTCTTTGGCCTTTTTGAGTGTGAGGATTCCTCTGCTCTCCAGCAGACTGCACAGAGACAGACACTCCGTTTGTCCGACTCCACTGACCTGCCTCTGCTTACAAAGCTTACTGTACACTTCACACAGCTGGAGAAACAGAAAGAGGGTTATCAAGTAATTCACGTTACTTGTAACACATTACCCCCAACACTGCATATGTACACAGGACAGGAGTTATATCAGAATAGACTTGTCACATGTAAATAGCGTCCTTGTTTACATAAAAAAAGTTTACTGATGTATAAATGTGTGCTATTTGAGTTTACATTGTGATGCTTGAGTTAACTGCATTGTTTTTGTTTTATGAATGAAACATGATTAAAACTGTAAAATTAGGGCATTTTCACTAAGAATGTGTGAAAACAGGTTAAACATGTCTGTTTTGAGAACTGAATGAATGGATTGGGAATTTGTGCCAACTGAATTGGTTATAGTGTGTTAGCAATCGAGAAAAAAAAAAATAAAAATAATAATTATATATATATATATATATATATATATATATATATATCTGCAATTGGTTTAATAAAAACAGTTCATCTCGATTTGCTGACCAGCCTTTTGGCTTCACATCTTTAGGGAAGGCTGGACAGACACGTGCAATTTTAAATGGGAAAGAAATAAGAATTGTGTGAAATGGTTTAATATCCACAAACTATACACAAGTATGCAAAGGCTGACAACATAAAAAAGTACTGTAAACTCCAAGTTGAATTCTACAGGAAGTGGATGGAAAACAGTGAAAAACTACTGTTAAGTGTGCAATACTTCAAATTGTTTTGAGAACTAAATAAGTGACTCAGAATCAAACTCATGTACATTCTGCTTTATTAAAAGTATATCCCCAAAACCCATTACAAAGCCGATGTACAAAATAAAATAGAAGGCAATGTCTTCTGTTTTGAAGCATATACAAATACAAAAAACAACCCTACACTTTAAAAGGCAGGACAAATGTTTGACACAAACATAATAAAATGACATTAACCCTTTTGGATCAAATCATCCCTCTTAAAAAAAAAAAAAAAAAAGCAAATCTCATTTTAAACAAGACTTTCACAGCTCATCAATATAAAATAAAAGAATGAGGGGAAAAAAAATAATAATATTAAAAAGTTAAAAAATCTTGTGTAGATTATGGCAGACCAGCCGCTAATATGCTACCAAGGAGAGTTCGATCCTTCAAAGCGTTCTCCACATCTCGCTCTTCAATCTTCAGGGAGATCTAGTAAAGAAAACAAAATTGAAATTTAGAACCCTCATTAAATAGTAATGAACTGAAGTATGAATTACTTAATATGATACAAAAGCCATACTATTCATAAATGCTCTTACTTTAGTCAGTCGAGCTTCTTTGGCCTTTTTGAGTGTGAGGATTCCTCTGCTCTCCAGCAGACTGCACAGAGACAGACACTCCGTTTGTCCGACTCCACTGACCTGCCTCTGCTTACAAAGCTTACTGTACACTTCACACAGCTGGAGAAAGAGAAAGAGGGTTATCAGTCCCAGAATAAACCACAACACTTCTTCCTCAATGTAATCTGAACATTTACACTTATGGGGTTTGGAAACAATTCATCAAACTTTGACTCACCTTGCCCAACTGGACCTCTTTGCTCTTGCCGTTACGAATGATGAGAAGCAGACAGCAGACCAGAAGTTTCTGCTGCAAAGGGAAACTCTCACCATCCCCACTGCTGGAAGCCATGCGGTCACCATATACCTCAGACAAAACCCGTGCCACTTGAGGAACGCTCACCCGTGACGCTGCTACAAGAGAGTCAAGACAAATCCCTCATTATTTCGTTTTCTTTCTAAATAATGCTGAAATGGTTATCACTAGTGATGGGAGAAACGAAGCCTGAACTAATAAATTGAAAATTGCTTCACAAAAATGATTGACTGTTTTGAAACGTTTGAAACGAAACGTGCTAGTGACCCCTGCTGGTCAGAATGGTCAAAAACTCCGCTCAAAACATGCATTGAGATGCCTTTTACAAACAATTGCAAATGTTTAATTGAAAGTAATCTATTAAAGGTGCTACAGAGGATCTTTTCGTCAACTGAGAAATCAAAGACTGTTAGTGAGTTTTTGAAATGAGCGCATGCGTAAGAACAACCCCCCTCCTTCACAGCTCATTTCGAGGGAACGCCTCCCAAAACTCGTGCACGAGTGTTGGAACACGAGTGTTTGTTTACCACCGGCATTCGCTGTGTCGTGTTAGTGGATTCATTATGTCGGACTCACCGCAGGTAACTCATAATCTGCAGTTGTTACTCCTGTCTCCTGACAAAAACATTGCATGCGGCGCCTGTGGAGTGTGGAAAGTTACTGGAGAGCGCAGCCGCGCACGTCTCGCACAAGGAACGTCATGGCAGTGATTGACAAGCCAAAGGGCCAATCGTTTACGCGATGATCGCGTAAACGATTGGCTGATGTTTTTAAGGCCCTACCTCGTGCACAGATGATGTATATTAATATTATTCCTTTCAGTGCACCTAATAAATAGTCTTTTATCAGTTAGTAAAGACAGTTTCAAGTAATATTGCAAAAATGTATAAAACAAAACATCCTCTTTAGCACCTTTAAATGCAAAAAAACACATCTAAAACAAAAATATGAAGTGTCTTTATAACGTGTTTTTACATTGTGGGGTTTGTTTTGTGTGTTTTATGTAAAGCTTGCTTAACAAGGCCAGTGAAAGACCATTAACTACAACTGTTCTTTTTACTATAGAAATGTATCATTAAAATGTCTACAAATTCATGAAATTGATCCAAAAATTAGGCAAAACTCTTATAGACACTGGTTCACAGAGATCACCCTCGCCCTATAGCAGCAAACTATTGGAATTTTAAAACATTTATGACATAAAGAAGCCTCGTTTACTGAAATCACGTAACTTTGGAAGTTTGATATACACTCTGAATCAATGGTTCAAAACAAGTGATTTGCAAATGTTTCAAAAACTTAATAAAGCAGTGTTTTGAAAGCGCACATCACTACTTACAGAATATAAATTACTTTTATTATCTGAAAAGTCACGTAACTCATTTCAAAGTGACTTACATAATGCAATTAACGTCAATCAAAATGTGCAAAGCGCGCATGTTTAGTTTCGTCAAAGACTATAGAATAACACAAGACGTGTCACTCGTATTGTTTTGAATGGGAGAAAGTGTAACGCGCAATATGGCGGAATAAGTCCCGCCTTCTAAAGCCAAGAGCCAATCGCAGACTGGTAAAGTCATCGCGTCACTTCAGCGGCCGTTAGAATCACCGGTTTCTATAGAAACAGTCAGACGCGCGCCTCCGAAGAGACGCGCATTAAGGTCTGCGCATGCGCATTAGCTTGATCCAGCCTGAAAAAAATAGAGTTTTTTTGTCATGATTCGAGCGTTTAGAAACTAAATTTATGAGTCGGTTGTTGTTAGATTTCATTGGTGATTTCAAATATCAAATTTAATCGTAAGGTTGACGAACAGTTTTGGAGAATCTGATGTTTCCCCATTCAAAGAGATAGGAGCTGCATGATGCCCAGGATGCCCGAGAGGCGTTTCAAAGATGGCCGCCGAGTGAAATGACTTGTCTTAAAGGGACTTTGGTTTCGTTCAAGTCTATTTTGTAAAGTGCATTTCCTACACACCAGTAGTTTCAGTTTTGCTTCAAATAAATGTGTTTTTGCTTGGCATTTATAACGGATGTATAATGAATGTCACTATAATTTCTTTGTTTTATGGTTTTATTTTTCATTCCTGTTCTGAATTGTTTTGTTGTGAACTGAAGGATTTGTTGTGGAGTGAGGGGAACAAAAATATGTTTAAATGGTTTATGTTTGTTTTATTTACCAGTGTTTTATATATTTTCTGAATATAATATAAAATGTTACTTATACACAGATGCGACTTATCTGCGATTCTTTAATTTTTCTCTCAACAGTCATAGCTTATAGTCAATGTGTAACTTATTTTCCAGTACAGTAATTCCTACCTTTAGGACTGACCGCAGGTTCAGATGCCGTTTTAGATCTGTCACTTGCTTCCGCAATCTCCACAGCTCTCCTGAATGACAGAAACAGGTGTGTGAGAACCTCACAAAAATAACCATCACACTGATGTGCTGGAGATTTAGCAGTTTTTAAATTTAACCTGTTCTCTTACCTGCAGATGTCGAGTGCTTTGCGGGCATCTCCTGACACTGCGGAGACTTTCCTGGCGCAGAACTGAACTGCCGCTGCATCCAAAACACCTTCACCTGATACCTAAATGCACACAAACACACCATTGTATTATTAGCTCAGAATGTGAGACTGGATAAGTGTGAGTAACAGAAAATACGCAAGTAGGCATACTTGTGTGAGCCGGTCTAGGACAATTGCATTGAGCTCCTCACGACTGTAGGGAGGAAAGTTGAGCAGTTTGGGTCGGCAATGCGGTTTTGCCTGCAGTCTGGGCAGAATACGGTCTGTCAAGTCCAATGCATTAGCAATACCTAAAGGGTCAAAGTTCACAGGTCAGCAGACATTCAAGACATCCACTCTTGCATTTTGGGGGTGGAGCAATGAAGGCAGGGGTGTGTTTGGGTTGATTTCAAATATCAATACAGTTTCTTATAGCACAAATTTGTTATGACAATCTTACCAATGAGACAAACACGAGATTTGGGCAGGTAAGGCCACTCAAAGATCGTGTAGAGAACCTCCTGAGACTTGCTGTCCAACTGGTCCATCTCATCAAGAACCAACAGCCTGTTGCACACAAAAATACACCACAATAAGATTTAAATCACATGAAAAAGGCCTACAAAAACTGATCTCAGTCACAGTAATGAGCTAAAAACCTGAAACTGTTCAGGCAAATTAGCACAAGCGAAGCACTGCGTGAATGCAAGCTGACTTACACAGTGGGCCCAGAGCTGGTCAGGAGTTTCTCCAGCCGAGCCTCACTGTTGCCCTTGGGAACCCCTAGTCTCTCTCCCAGCAATGGAAAGATGGCATGAGAGCTGCGCAAATTCATACAGTTGATAACCACAGTCTGAACTCCTTTCAACAGAGCCTGGAAACAGAAAAGAGGTCAGACGACTCTTCAAATTTATATATATATATATATATATATATATATATATATATATAGTTCAAAAGAACAGCATTAAATTGAAATTTCCTTGCTGAATATAAGGTAATTTCTTCCCAAAAAAAAAAAATCCAAACTTTTCAATTGTAGTCTATTTTACAATATATGCAGTTTGATTTACAGACGCCCATATTTTGTCTTGAGCTCACCTTTTGTTCCTGGAGGACACAGTTTAAACAGGCAGTCTTGCCTGTGCCAGGAGCGCCAGAGATATAGAGGCTGGAGGGTTTTTCCGCCACTACATGGTTCTCCAGGAAGGAGACAATGGCAGCTCTCTCTGCCTCACGAGAGAGAAGACGTTCGGGTACTGCGGTGTGAAGAGCCTGCTTTATGCTCTGATAACCCGAATCTACAGGAACAAAGATAGAGATCAATTATTACGTGCAAAAATGTGACAAGAATCAACACCAATTTTAATATTAAAACTTACTTTTTACTGGAAACAGTCGTGTGACAGGGATCTTTCCCTCTGTACGGGGGATCGGGTTGGCGCAGGGGGTCTCATGCAGCCGTTTTGGCGATGGACGAGAAATAGGAGACAGAGGAATTTTCGGTGAGGACGGGGTGGGACGTGGAGGTGAGGAGAAGACCGGTGTGTTCTCGTTGAAGGACAGTTTACGAGGGGAGCACAGAGGAGCACAGCGCTGCTTAGGCGGAGAGCCAAGCATAGAAGATGGGAGGTTACATCCGTTTTCATCACCTGAAACACAAACATGGGAAAACCAAGAGCTTCATTAATAAAAGACAAAGCACCCCAGACAGCAACATAGTGTGGCCCAGATCTGGGCCGACACTATGTTTCTGTCAGGGACACCACATTACTATAAGTACAGCAACCTTGATAGTTGTTTAAAAGGTGATGATTTACACACCCGTGCGTTTACGAGGGCTCAGGGGCAGCCTCTCAGACAGAGAGGTGCTTTTCAACACAGAGTTTCTGGGAGACTGACAGACGGCAAGCGAATCCCCCACATTTGTCTTTCTCGGGGACAGAGGGGTGGCCAGGACATCCACGCCGTTCTCAGAGGAGCTTTTAGGTCGAGAACCCAATCTGGAAGACTTCCTTCTAGGGAACTGAAGGGTGGGCTGATTCTGTGAGCGAGTGCTGGGCATTTTTAGTTTAAAACCAGGAGGAAGACCTGAAAATAAAAGCACAGTGATAAATAAATAAGTTAATAGGAAAACAATGATCAGTAAACTGCAATTTATTCTGTGTCAGCTTTCCCTATTTGATTTAAGTAGCATCAAAACTGTACTTTGAGGAGAAAACAGGGAAACTGTGAGGAATTTAGCAAGTAAGTGTTATTTTGTCCTGTAGACTCTGGGGTGTAAATCATTAAATACATACGAACCTAAAAACCTCTGTTGGGGGTGTTTAGTATAATACCATCAAGTCTTCCAAAGATTTAATTCATTTTTGTTCCCTATCACACTGATCAAAGACCACAAATGAGTAATGTGTTTCTTCCATTTGGGGCCCTACAGGCGCTTTGTGATTACTTATTTTAAACACACAATGCTTCCTGTCCGTTCTAATTCACTACCACTCTGCAAAAATAAGAGCAATTTACAATTTTTTGTTGTCGTTGCAGATTAAAACACATGTAGATGACCTACAAATACTGTAAAGTGAATGCGAACAGTTCCTGTCGTGGGTCATTTGGCGCCAAGCTGTTTGTTCACGCGCTGAACAACACTAAATAAAAGTAGTTTATTTAAAAATATACTGCCTAGCAATCTCTTGAGGACTAAAGAATGAACATATTTAATGTCTTACCTGATTAAAGTTGAAATTGTATTCGCAATCGCTGTAAAAATTACACCTTGTAAGCCTCAATGCTCCTCACCGCTCTGACCCGCCGTCAAACTAGCGCCAAATGTGTTGTTGTGAACTCCTCCTCTGAACAGCTGAGAGGCTGGCGTGTGACGAAGACCCATGACAACGCATTTCATTGGCTGCCCAAGGTTCTCTTGTTTTAAGGAACCAATAGGGTTCTTAGTCCCTTCCCCCATTGGCTTGACTGTAAAGGCGGGTAAAATCTTTGTTGGTGTTTTGGCGGAAAGAATTTCCCGGGAAATATTAAGACAGTTTTGGACTGCAGTTTTGAAATGCTGCATAAAGAGAAGGCAAGTATTCCATCATCACATTTTTTCACTCTTAAAATTTGTTTAACCAATTTTGTGGACCAAATTTTTACGTTGATGCCGTCTCATAAACGCACATACTCAAAAGTATATGATGCAATATTCTGAATTCTAATATATACAGTACTATACTATACTATTTTATATTATTTTGCTATTTTGTAATGTTTTGTTGAATTTACACATCTAAAAAAAAAAAGCTTAAAATGTTAGACGTTTCGAATTATATTATTAGGGAACCTAGATAAATATGTAATATGAATGATATATAACAAATAAAGTCTGAGTGTCATGAACATTTTTTGAAAGGATATTTTAGTGTCTAACCAGATAAATGTACATAAAATCTTTCCTGGGATGATTGTAACATTATATTTAGGTATTGTTTAGCTTCTGATTTTTTAAAAACAAAGGTGAACATTACATTGATAAATACTAAATGTAGCTAAAAGAAGCAGATTAATTAAATAATATTCCTTAAGATAATATTTGTCTTTGCCATTAACACAACCATTCCAAAATGATACAATAGCAGGACTGGAGACAAAATACATTTGAAACAAAGCCCAAATGTAACAATTATTATTCTTGATGGGGAAAGAGAGAAAAAGATACGGCCAACTTCAGTATCAGCAGAATCCAACAAGTATAGAGAGCTGAGGACAGGTATTTAAAGGGTTCACCCAAAAATGAAAATTCTGTCATTTATTACTTACCCTCATGCCGTTCCACACCCGTAAAACCTTTGTTCATCTTCGGAACACAAATTAAGATATTTTAGTTGAAATCTGATGGCTCCGTGAGGCCTGCATAGGGAGCAATGATATTTCCTCTCTCAAGATTCATAAAGGTACTAAAAACATATTTAAATCAGTTCATGTGAGTACAGTGGTTCAATATTAATATTATAAAGCAAAAACAATATTTTTGGTGTGCCAAAAAAAAACAAAATAATGACTTATTTAGTGATGGCCGATTTCAAAACACTGCTTCAGGAAGCTTCGGAACATAAATGAATCAGTGCATTTTAACCACCTTCATGGTTAAAAAGTTGATTTACAAAAGCTATATCATAAAAAAAATAAAATAAAAAAAACCCTTATACAGAATGTGCTTATTATTCCATAAAACACCTGTTTTTAGAAAAGTTTACGCCGACTAGTACGCCGCCGAGTATACTGAAGGCACAGTTAAATGTGGAATTTATTATAATGGGCTTATGTGAAGATTATTTTAATTTCCCTAAATTACAACCCGAATTCCGGAAAAGTTGGGATGTTTTTAAATCTGAATAAAATGAAAACTAAAAGACTTTCAAAACACATGAGGCAATATTTTATTCACAATAGATCATAGATAACATAACAAATGTTTAAACTGAGAAATTTTACAATTTTATGCACAAAATGAGCTCATTTCTAATTTAATGCCTGCTACAGGTCTCAAAATAGTTGGGACGGGGGCATGTTTACCATGGGGTAGCATCTCCTCTTCTTTTCAAAACAGTTTGTAGATGTCTGGGCATCGAGGTTATGAGTTTCTGGAGTTTTGGTGTTGAAATTTGGTCCCATTCTTGCCTAATATAGGTTTCCAGCTGCTGAAGAGTTTGTGGTTGTCTTTGACGTATTTTTCATTTAATGTTGCTTTAAAACCTTTATATACCTTTCAGCATTCATAGTGCCTTCCAAAACATGCAAGCTGCCCATACCGTATGCACTTATGCACCCCCCATACCATCAGAGGTGCTGGCTTTTGAACTGAACACTGATAACACGCTGGAAAGTCTCCCTCCTCTTTGGCCCGGAGGACACGGCGTCCATGATTTCCAGCAGGAATGTCAAATTTGGACTCATCTGACTATAGAACACTTTTCCACTTTGAAACAGTCCATTTTAAATGAGCCTTGGCTCACAGGACACAACGGCGCCTCTGGACCATGTTCACATATGGCTTCCTTTTTGCATGATAGAGCTTTAGTTGGCATCTGCAGATGGCACGGTGGATTGTGTTTACCGACAGTGGTTTCTGGAAGTATTCCTTGGCCCATTTAGTAATGTCATTGACACAATCATGCCGATGAGTGGTGCAGTATTGTCTGAGGGCGCAAAGACCACAGGCATCCAAATTTCTTGCTTTTTCAGCCATTTGTTGCCCCTGTGCCAACTATTTTGAGACCTGTAGCAGGCATCAAATTTGAAATGAGCTCATTTTGTGCATAAAATTGTATAATTTCTCAGTTTAAACATTTGTTATGTTATCTGTGTTCTATTGTGAATAAAATATTGGCTCATGTGATTTTTAAAGTCTTTTATTTTTAATTTTATTCAAATTTAAAAAACGTCCCAACTTTTCCTGAATTCGGGTTGTAAAAGTTATATATTTTAAAAGCCTATTAAAATGTTAAAATTGATGCCTTTATATTATACTGTAATGTTGAATGGCTATAATTAATGGCAAAAAAATCCATTAGATCCAATAGAGACATATCAGAGTATCAGTATTGGTATCTGCAATACTGGCCTTCATTTATAGTGCTTAGTAAAAAGATGCCATTAAACATTTAAAATATTGGACATTGGACACTGTCATTGGGCCAATTGGGTGGCCCTTACAGCTTGAACATTTTTTAAACTACTGAACTACTCAAATTCTCTCTCTTCTCCATAATGTAGAAACTCATGCGTGCACAGGAACTGACACAAAGTACAAAAGTAAAAAAATGTATACATATTACTTTCAATAAAAAGAGTTGTACAGTAGGTAATAAACCCATAATGTTAAGAGATCTTTTATTGGGCATACAAAAGGTCAGAATATAATAATATTCGAATGCTGTGTCTGAAATCAAATACTTCCCTACTATATACAGTAGTATGAGAAACAGTAAGCCAAAAGAATTAGTACGTCCGAATACATAGTATTCGAAAAATAGTAGGCGAAAAGTCCCTGGATGACCTACTACTTCCACCGAGGTTCTGATAGTAAAGTGCATTTGATGGACACTTTACTATCCCATGAGGCCGCTGGAGGGGATTTATAAATGGAAGTGAAGTGACTTATCTGACGCTGATATGTCACGTGACAGTAACACCATGGCGGATGTAGTGTCTGTATTTCATTCATACGACCAATATTCATACTATATAGAGTAAATTCAAATGTAGTACCTCAGACAGTACGTGATTTAGGACGTAGCGTAAATCTGATTTTAAAAGAAAATGAAGGTGTATGTTATATAGATTATGAAGATTTTTAATTAATTACTCTGTTAATTGCAAAAATATAACTTCAGTAAATATAAAATGCAAAATTAAAGTAACATTACTTTCCCTTTAAAAGTAACATAATTAGTTACTTTTTTAGGGAGTATGTTACAATATTGTAACACACTACATTTATAAGTAACTTTCCCCAACCCTTGTAACATGCATTAAAAGAAAACAACTATGTCATGCTGGCTAACATATTTCTCTACACAGACTCCCTGTTTAGACCACATCAGAGGTTCCTAGATCAGTGGTTCTCAACCTTTTTACTCGAAGGCATTACATTGTCCAACACAAAGTTTCAAAGGAGTGGTGCAGCTTTCATGTTTCTTTAAAGGTGCCCTCGAATCAGAATTTGAATTTACCTCGGCATAGTTGAATAACAAGAGTTCAGTACATGGAAAAGACATACATTGAGTTTCAAACCCCATTGTTTCCTCCTTCTTATGTAAATCTCATTTGTTTAAAAGACTTCCGGAAAACACTCGGATCTCAACATAACACCGACTGTTACGTAACAGTCGGGATCATTAATATGTATGACCCCAATATTTGCATAATGCCAGCCCATTCGACGCATTAGACAAGAAAAGGCAGTATTAACGTCTGGATCTGTGCACAGACAAGGTAAGCAAGCAAGAACAACAGCGAAAAATGGCAGATGGAGCAATAATAACTGACATGATCCATGATATCATGATATTTTTTGTGATATTTGTAAATTGTCTTTCTAAATGTTTCATTAGCATGTTGCTAATATACTGTTAAATGTGGTTAAAGTTACCATCGTTTCTTACTGTATTCACGGAGACGAGAGCCGTCGCTATTTTCATTTTTAAACACTTGCAGTCTGTATAATGCATAAACACAACTTCATTCTTTATAAATCTCTCCAACAGTGTGTAATGTTAGCTTTAGCCACAGAGCATAGCCCCAAACTCACACAGAATCAAACGTAACCATCTAAATAAATACTTTACTCACATAATTCGAAGCATGCATACAGCATGCATGACGAACATCTTGTAAAGATCCATTTGAGGGTTATATAGGCTGTGTGAACTTTGTAAATGCCCTGTAATATAGTCGAGAGCTCGTGTGGCAGAGGAAGCGCATCTCTTAAAGGGGCCGTGCTGAAAAAATCAGTGCATAGTTAATGATGCCTCAAAATAGGCAGCTAAAAAAATTAATTTAAAAAAATCTATGGGGTATTTTGAGCTGAAACTTCACAGACACATTCAGGGGACACCTAGGACTTATATTACATCTTGTAAAAAAACAATCTAGGGCACCTTTAATGTTTTTCATGTTTGTATAAAGGCCCATTTATACCAAGAATGAAAAATACATATAAGAATTGACACCAAACACACAATAACACCTTGTTTATTTTCAATGCTTGCTTCACTTAGGAAGGATTTTGATTGGCTATCAGTGTTTTATCATTCATCTGCTAGAAAAAAAAAGATGCAAATGTATTCCAACGGCATCTTTTCTCTGTTTCTCTGTAAGCTGTAGAATATATGTAACACAAAACATGTAGCAACAATATATGCATTAAGAAATATCTTATAAAATATGAAATATTGTGAATATATGCAAAAGACCAATTATAAAGTAATTGTGTTAAACCAATCATTTTAAGATCGACATTTATATTATGCCTTTATGGTTAAGAAGCACAATCAAATCATAATTCCCTTTCTCACCTTTTATTTCACAATTATGTTGACACAAATTTTAACATTCAGAAATAGATAAAATGACATTTACAAGTCAGAATGATTTGTCACCAAATCCCAATAGTAGCTTCTATACTTAACAGCCAGAAGTGCCTGAACATTATTAACACACTTGGTCACTTTATATCATAAAATACAATGCAACACAATTAAAATATGCCAATTAGTGTTTTATATAAATCTCCTGAAATTTAATTTCTTGAAATTCAGCTTAGGTTTAAAACAAAAATGACAAAAAGGCAATGTATAAACGACCCAAAAACATTGGTACCCGGCAGGAAAAAGGGTACAGATGAGCCAAAAGATGGCACTGTTTTAAAAAAAACAGTCTTCAACAGATCCGCTGGCACTTAGTGTATATTTGGTCAGTTATAAAGTAGTTTAGATTCAACATAGAGCCGATAAAAATATTTTTAAAAATCAGTTCTCCTCTTAAAACTATATGACAATATTGGCTCTGATTCTGTAGCCTGACCAGGAAAACACATAACTGTGGACTGAACAAGAAACAAGTTTATTTCATGGCCTTTGTAGTGTAAGCAAACACTTAGTATTTAAACGACCTCATTCCTTATAGATTTGTAAAGCAAAAAATATATTTAAAGTAAGAATAAAAAATGACAATAAAATGATTGTCCAGAGAAATACAGACTTTGAGTCTGATATGCATAGACATCAGTAATCTGCAAGTGCTACACATTTTCTCATTGAATAAAAAACTTTGGTTGTGTCATAAGAAACAGGTGGAATGTACACATCTAGCTTCATGGTAACTGGAGTCGTCTACTCTGACTTGGTTGCTTTGCTGTGCCGCTGTCATCAGACACAATAACAGAAGGTGCATTTTCTAGGCAGCACAGGAATATTGCACAGTGTTTTCAGGTCTAGAGGTACAGCATTCTGGAGTGGTTTGGATCAGAGAGCATGTAGGAATTAATAGTGTTTCCCTAAGAAAGTTGTCACATTATTAGATGTATTCTTATGTGTAATTAATGTTTGTGTGTACTGTATACAGCATGTACATATCTGTGTGTGTTTGTGTTATCTTTTTAGGTCCTTCTCTTCCCTGAATGGCGTTCATCTTCCTTAAACAGGAGGCAGTGGAGGAGCACCTCTTACTAAAGCTGGAGAAAGATAAAGAGGACATGAGGTAATGTGGAGAACGAAACCTGTAAAAGTTTATTTATGGAAAAACTGTTGGTCAAAGTTAAGTCAGGTCTTTACCCTTGTTGTTTTGGCTGGGATAGGTCTTCTGGAAGGGTCTGTATTCTTCAGGTGGGGGCAGGTCCTCTATAGGGTGGAAGTCGTACTTGGACTCAAAATCATCTGAGAAGTGACATCAAAACATTTTATAAATATAAAACCTTTAGGAATCAATAATAAAGCTATTCTGTCACCACCTGGGGATTGGACAAGTGGCTTTGCATATGCTGATGTTTAACTCCTTCCCTCCCCAGGGTGCAAAATTTGTCCCCTCTACTGGGTCGGGTCAAAAAAATTATGCTTTTTTTGTTGTTGTTGTCGTTGTCCAGAAATCTTATATCGGTCTATTATGATAAAAGGTCTTTAAATCTTTCTATATATATATATATATATATATATATATATATATATATATATATATATATAGAAAGATTTAAAGACCTTTTAGTGGTATATATATATATATATATATATATATATATATATATATATACACACACACACATTTTTTTGGTTATTTTTATTTTATTTACCACTAAATTCTTGATTTTTTTAAAACTTTTTTTAATTGAAAATAAGCATATTTTTGTACATTATTCCACAAAAAAGACCAGTCCAATTTTAGTAAACGCGTCAATAATATCATGCATTCAGTCATTGAGTGTCTCTGCTGACCTCTAGTGGGGGAAAAAAATACATTAATCTATTTTTTATGAACATTGCCACTAGAGGGTCCTATAGTTTCTTTATGGTGATTCAAGAGCAAACAAACTGGAATCTGGGAACAAAACTTAAATTTGAAACTTAAATTAGCTTTTTATGCATTCAGATATATATTTAGACATAAAAGAAAATATATCTTTTATAAATATTTAAAAATTTCATTTTATGTATTTCTAATAGTGAGTGGTGTGCATGTACTTTTGTGTGTGTGTGTGTGTGTGCTGCATTGGGGATATTCTATAGTCTCATCCCTTCATTTGTACATGTGTGTGTATGTGTGTGTTGGGAATTGTGCCCATGGAAATTTTTGACAACAAAGACACATTTCCCATTCATTCCTTATGGGGGTCAAATTGACCCGTGAAGGAAGGATTTGTTACTATTTTTATTACAACCACAAAAACTCCATGAGTCCAGTTTTGTGTGTGTGTGTGTGTGTGTGTGTGTGTGTGTGTGTGTGTGTGTGTGTGTGTGTGTGTGTGTGTGTGTGTGCATTCCCATTTCAAATGTGAAAGTTTGAAGGAAGCTCTTAGATCACTCAGTTGAACACCTGATTTTTAAAAAAAAACTCATTTCAGAGAAAGGAGAGGAGTAGGCAAACATTAACACATTCACAGAATTTAGGATGTCTGTAGAACAAATTTTCAGAAATGGTTTTGCTGGTTCTTTATATGGAACCTGTTAATATTTGAAAAATAATTATATTATAAAATAATTTTATTTTCCATCTATTCCACACTTCTTTGCATATTTAAGGGTTAAAATGGTTTTTGTATGTTACTAAAGCTGAGCACTAATGGTCAAAAGTTTGGAATCACTAAGACTGTTTAATGTTTTTGAAAGAAGACTCATATTCACCACCGGTGCATTTATTTGATCAGAAATACAAAAATAGGAGTTAATGTCTCCCAAAAGAAAGAACCCATTCTGAACTGCCTGAAACGTGTCGTTTGTAACATATGCATGATGCCAGTCTGTGATCTCCATTGGCTGCCTGTGAATGACATCTACTTTGACCTGCTCTCAAACACGGTAGCTCTAGCTAAGGCCAGGAAGAGTTTGATTCATGTTGTCATCATGTCAAGAAGATGCTGTTTTCTGTGCTGTGAAAGCAAATCTGGTACGTTTAAACCAATGCCATTGTCACTTTTCGTATCACAGTGTATATGCTGAGCGCCGAGGAAGACTCCGGAGCTAAAATTCAGATATGGTACTGGATGTTTTGTTTGCGACATGCGCTGTAAGCGATACAACAATCACAACAGACTGGGCCATCAGACCAATCAAAGCAGAGGAAGCTCTCGGAAAGGAGACCGGATCCTTTATTGAACCGTTTCAGACACTGTGAGTGTATATTATGAGAAAATTAAAGTGTTTTTTGACCTTTTAATGCATGTAAACCTATTGTAGGAGACCTACAAAGCAAAATAATGAATCTTCAAAATAGCCTAGTAGGAACATTTATATATTTCAGTAAATGAACAACATATTTCTATGTTAATGGTTCTCTGATGTCAGTTAATGGTCACATGGCATGCAGGTAAAGAAATAAAAAAAAATGTTAAATCTTTTTAGTAAACATTTTATTTGTAAGCAATAAGCTTACGACGCGAAGCGGAGTGCCTGCAACCCCATCAGCTGTGACTTGTTCACGATACAGCACTAGCCTCGAGTACCTTATTGCTTTTATAAAACCACACAATACAAATATTAAAGCCAGAAATATGTATCAATGCAACTTTCATGAAGTAAACTTTTTCTAAAAGCCTTCCTTCCGCCAGAAAAAATAGTCCCTGACCGTGAACAGCAACAGAAGTTATATTATTATGCCATTAGATGGCAGCAAAGACTGTCTTTATGAGTGACTCACTCAGAAGCGAAGACTTTTATATTGAAAGGGCTGAATTGTTGTGAACACGGAACAAGATGCAACTGACAAATGTTTTGACTAGCGCTGTCATTCACGGGAAAACCCCTTAACTGTTAAAAGGACAAGATAATACATCAGACATTTAAACAGATTTTTTATTATAAACATAGGACTGACCTGAAGTAAAATGATAAATCTGAATGCAGGTAATAAACTCGCTCACTCAATCTCTTTCTCGCAATACTCTTCTACATAATACAGTAAGCTTCAATGAACAATATCAATTGAGAACATACAGGTTACACTGTTAAGAGTGGTGGCTAAGGGTGTTGTGTAGTGATACACAGAACCGTTGGGTGAAGCAGTAATAGCCGTGTTTTATCGTGAATATAACACCGCTATTGACCGATCAGAATCAAGGACAGGAACTAACCATTTTATAATGATTAAATAAGCAACATGCAGAGATAGGAGTTTGGAGCAACATCTGTCACTGAATGATAATCATACTAAAGCCATATCATGATTTCAATTTCATTAACTGTGCAGCCCTATTTATTTAGTTTAAATTTTACATTTTTAGGATTTAATTAATTAATTATTATTATTACCCTGCAATTCCTTCATGAATCCCCAAGAGTTTGAAACCCCTGTTTGGGAAACCCTGCTCTAGGCCTACATTTGCATTATACATCCTGGCCAAATTTGCCTATTGGCCTCTGTCCATCATGGCCTCCTAATCATCCCCATATACTGATTGGCTTCATCACTCTGTCTCCTCTCCACCAATAAGCTGGTGTGTGGTGGCACAATATGGCTGCCGTCTCATCATCCAGGTGGATGCTGCACATTGGTGGTGGTTGAGGAGATTCCCTCTTTCACATGTAAAGTGCTTTGAGTACCCAGAAAAGCACTATATAAATTTAACAAATTATTATTATTATAGCCGTCTGCTGGAAGGCTGTATGAAAACATTAAAAGTATGTTTTTTTGTAAATTACTGATCAGTATCTGGCTGTTACTGAATGTAAAATGATGACCTTATTTTGTAGGACTACTTATCTGACATTACATCTCTGTGTTCTGTGAAGGCTTTGTTGATGGCTGTAATGAGGAAATAAGAGGGCTGCATTTGAATTACTGAGAGGTCATTTGACTGCAGGTTTTTTTTCCATGTGCTGATGCACAGTACACTTCAGAAACAGTACGGCAAACTAGCTAGAAATCAAAGTTCAGATCTACAGATACTTCCCACGAATAAACAAATGAGCAACTAAGTTCCAAAAAAGATTACATCGTCTGTTTGATGAAACTGATGGAACTCACCATAAAAAGACTTGGTGGCAGATGACGTATGTCCATTCCGGACAGGTGGAGGAGGAGGAGGAGCAAAAGATCCGTGTCCTGAAGACTGACGTCCAGTAGAGGAAAGAGGAGGGGGCTTCCCTCTACTAGGGGGTTCAGAAGATGTTTGTGGGCTGCCACGGTAAGGGGGTGGAGGGGGTGGCGTTTCCCGAACCCCATTACGAGATGCAGGAGGAGGAACCTGAGGAGCTGAAAGAACAAGTCATTTTTTAGATGCTTGCATTTCAGAGGACTCTACTGTAGACAGTCAGTACAACAGACAGTACTCATGCATTGAATAGATCTTTTACTAAAAACCGAAATGAAAGTTTTCAGTTTCAGTAATTAAATTTGGGCAATTGTGTGTTTTCTCAGGTGATAAATTAAGCCAGTTGTAGTAAAGTTCAAGAGGCAACAAGCAACCTCTCAATATTTCAGTAGAACAAATTTTAAATATTGCTACTTTTGCACCATTTTTGGTCATAGTGAAGTGTACATAGCTATGTTTTGTGCAAAAAGTAGATGCTGAAACAGTCGAAAATGCATCAAAGACGAGTTAATTAAACATCACTGTTTCAGTCAATGATATCGAAACTGAAACATAGTTTTGACGCTTTTTTTGGATTTCGGTTACTGAAATTTTGGTGCATCACTACTGTCAAGCTCTAAAAGCAGCAAAATATACATTACATAGGATTTGTATGCTATATTCCAAGTCTACAGAAGCCATGCAAAGCTTTGTGTGAAATTTCAGAAGACTTGGAATATAGTGTACAAGACCAATGTAAAACATTTGTGGTGATTTGATGGTGCTTTTTTAACATGACAATATCCGTCTCCATTATTTGGAGACTATTATTTTTATTTTATCGGAAAAGCATTGTGAACATTGCACCCAAATTCCACATTTGTGTGTAATGGGTTTTGGAACTATATAGATTCTGGAAGTAAAAATCCCATTCTTTTCCTCCATAGAGATATAAGCTTTTAACAGTAACTTACAAACCTTTAAAAACAAACATACTAGGAGCTACGAGGTTGTTAATTGATGGTATATGTTTCTGTTGAATTCATCAGCTGAATTAATACAACTATTTTTTAAACAACTGGTGAAAAACTATGATTCTGCAGAGAAACAAATACGCTCTACGCTCTCAAACTTTAAAATATATCGTTCATATATACATAATCAACATCTTTAAATCAATAGTTTTATTTTTTATACATTGTTTTTATTTCGTTGATGTCGTTGAAAATGCTTCATGGGAGCTGTAGTTCTTTTCCTCATTAAAGCTGTAAAGCACACAGTCTTGTCTTTTTGTCCGATTTTCAAATACTTTGTTGCTTCAAATCTAAGTTTGTATTGTTGTGATTCACCCATAGCTGGTTGGTTTGGTTCATGGCTTATAACTCTTTAACAAAGACTTTTAAAAAAAAAAAAAAAAAAAAAGATGAATGGAAAAAATACTTCAGGAACTGCTGAAAACTGGGCAGGTACCGTTTCACTCTATAGACAGATTACATCTTGAGATGACCTAAATGGCTTCAGATTTTTTTTTACCTGTGCTACGGCCCACTGGATCGCGTACTGGTGGTGGGGGTCGTCTGTTCTGCTGGGCAGCCGGTGGAGGAGGAGGAGGAGGGGCCTGGCTACGGACATTAGCATTGGCATGGCTTCTCTTGTTCAGCGAGTTTCGCCTCTGCGGCAACTCAGGGGCAGGGTCTCCATTTGCAGAAGGTGGCTGACGATAAGGAGGCGGGGGTGGGGGTGCGTTTGAAGAAGAGGAGGAGGATGAAGAGGAACGAGATGAAAGGGGGGGATGTTTAGGAGGCCCATCACGAGCAGAAGATGGAGGGGGTGGCGGCCCCTTGCTTGCAGGTGGTGGTGGTGGTGGAAGGGGTTTCTCACGACTATGTGCCCCAGAATTCTGTTGGGCTGAAGAGGGTCCACGGTTGCCACCGCGATTGAATGGCGGAGGTGGAGGTGGAGCAGAGCTGGTGGGTTTTGCGGAGCTGGTGGGTTTGGAGACATCCGGCAGAGAGGGGCGGTGATTTCGTTGCTGTTCAGGAGGTGAGGAGCGACTTACATCACCACGACTGGAGCCGTCCAGTTCAGAATGACTCCCAACACGAGGCACTGCAGGGCGAGAGCCAGGTGGCCGCAATGCTGACCGTCCTACAGAGCTGTCTGTGCAGATACATTAAACAGTTTTAGAGATAATAATCCATCATTGAAGTACTTGGTGTAAAAGGGGAACTTACCTCCAACTGGTCGTAGTTTAGGCACTCCTCCACTGAACAACCCTCCCATAGCCATTGGCCCAGATCCACCTCCAAATCCTCCACCACCTCCTCCTCCGCCACCTCCACCACCTCCACCACCGCCTCGACCTCCGCCTCCGCCTCCAGGCTCTGCCAAAAAAAAAATTGTTAGGTGGGTCACGTCAAACATTATCTGTATTTTCAGCATAAATAAACAAAGCTGACTTACTTTCAATGATAGGTGCACTTCTGTCATTGACCCCACTGGTCTTCTTCAGTTTGGCACCTTTGCAGATGTCTGACAGCAGAGCTCCCCTTCCTTTCACTTCATTTTGATTGAGTTTTGGAGGTGTGGTGTTCGCCTGAACAGATTTGGATGTTTCAAAACAGATCTATTAATTTATTAAATAATGTATTGAAATCGACTTCATTGACTTAAATTTCTATGCTAAAATTGGTTAATTTCAGGATTAAAATTCATTAAAATATGGGTTCTAATGAAAAAATAATTTTTTTAAATTAATGAAACAATGTTTCACTTCTTATTAATATAAAAAAAAAAAAAAAAAACTTTTGTCCACCAAATAAAAAAGTCACGTGGTCGACCAACATTCAGAAACTTTTCTTCCACGCTGAAGGGCTGCTACATACAGAAAAACCATAAAACTGGAAATAATATAATAGAGAGGACCTCTGTAGACACTAATGACTGTGAAATTAGAAAGTCTCTTAAAATATCAAATTTTCAGCCTTATGTGGTGTCACTCTCCAAACTCCATAATGTTAAAGGGGTGGTATAATGCCATTTTTACAAGATGTAAAATAAGTCTCTGATGTCTCCAGAGTGTGTATGTAAAGTTTTAGCTCAAAATACCCCACAGATATTTTTTATAGCATGTTAAATTTGTTATTTTTTGAGGGCGAGCAAAAACGCTCCATTTGTGTGTGTCCCTTTAAATGCAAATGAGCTGCTGCTCCTAAGCAGAGGGCGGGGTTTCAAGAGCTCATGTTAGCACATAGTGTTAAGGTGCGTTCACGCGGCCTTGTAATTCCTGTAGTTACGAGATTCTAGCTTGTAAAAAGTGTTCACGTCCTCGTAAAGCTCGTAATTACAGCTTGTAAGCTGGGAGTTTTCTGAAAGCTCCCACATGTACCACCTGACCGCTGTAGATTCATAGGCGTTGATAGTGGTGCCATGGAAACACATAATTCCCAGTCCAAGGACCAAAAGGACGTGAACAGCTCCGAATATAACGTCTCATGTTGTTATCTCAAGATTCCAGTAAATACGAGGTGACGTGAACGCAGCATTAGCACCACTTTTTTACCTCAAGCAGACTCACTGAAAATGTCAACAACTGTTCAGCCTTTTATGTTTAAACTGAAGTCGGACAATGATGGAGAGACTCAAGAAGAGGTGACAACATGTAAAATGCAACAGGATGTTTCTGAATGGTTAGTTGCTTAATTTATGTAGCTGATGAGGGATATCTTAAAGTCATTGATTAGCATATTATGTCATGATAATCTATAAATCGCTCCTGTGGGAACTGTTGTAAGATCCTACAGAGCCAGAGAATATATGCTGCATGAAGATAGAACAGGTATAGTTTAGTTTAATTACGGTTCTAACTGTCATTTTGTCATCTTGCTTTTATGACATGCTATTGCTTTTGTGTTATGTACTGTAATGCAATAACATGGCCTCACCCCTTTGTTGCATATTCTCAGGGGCAGGGTTTATGTAAATTTTAGGGTTAGTGATGTGTCCAACCCGGGAAGAAGCTCATAGTGCCTACCAGCCGCTTTTTGTATTCCTTAAACAGAGAATTCTTCAAAAGAAAATATCTCCCTTTGCTTTGAACTTTGAGCATCGTAACTTTGCAGATGTTGTTTATGAATAAAGTTTAAAAAGTGATATCATAATGAACCACCCTAGGGCTGGGCGATATATCGCATGCGATTGTCACGCGCATTTCGTCAGTAAAGCCGGTTCCCTGATTGCCGCTAAATCGCCATCACCTGCTTTCAAATGGAGCGGCATTTAATAGACAGAACCGTAGATCACTGACAAGCCACGCAATATCGCGTTCATTATCGAAGGCGATTCATCTGCGATATGAATGCGATATTGCGTGGCTTGTCAGTGAACTACGGTTCTGTCTATTAAATGCCGCTCCATTTGAAAGCAGGTGATGGCGATTTAGCGGTAATCAGGGAACCGGCTTTACTGACGAAATGCGCATGACAATCGCATGCGATATATCGCCCAGCCCTACCTTAAATATATAAAACATAATGATATTTCTGAATTAAACCTAATAATATTTCTGAATTATTCACATTCACATTTTTACACTCAGGTATTAAAGAATTAAAGTTAAAAATTAAACAAATTTTTCTTGGAATTGGTTTAAAAAGTTTTCAAAACTATGAGACCTACATGAATACAAAGAGTACAAGAGTAAAGAGACTCGTGTAACAAAAAATAAGCAATGAGGGTTTGAAAAAGGCAACATGAATTAAAGAAATGTCAGGAAGAAAAACTGCTGCTGTCTCAGTGTGAATGGACACATGTGCTACCTGTTTTTCGCTTTACACTGACCTGGCTAAAGGTGGGGGGTGGTGGAGGTCCAGGCGGAGGGGGAGGAGGAGGAATCGGCATACTGGTGAATTCTGGAGAAGTCAACAGTCACCTCAATCTTCTGCACTTGGTATCCGCACAAAAACTCTGCAAGGTGAAAGAATTACAGCCATCAGACTTCCATGTGCAACTTCAGGTAAATCAAGAGATGGTTGTAGCTAAAAAAAAAAAAATCCTTTAAAAGTTAAAAACATGACTCATCACAGTGACATTCATTAGTGTTGGTTAACGTCATCAACGTAGCATCACAGTACCTCTCAAACCACCTGACACTTCCAGGAACTACTCAACAGTGGGCAGCAAACAAAAGAAAGGTAATGGAGATTCAAAAATATTCAAGAGATATATTTTCCCCCTACTGGTCTTCCTTTCCAGTATAAAACTCCAGAAACTTTCCCTCCCAGTTCAGACAGAAGTGCTCGCACACGTCCACAGATGAAACTTTAGCAGGGCTAACTGGAATGTCGCTAAGCAGGATCTATCGCACAACGACTAATGGAAGTGAGAGAGTGTAAAAATGAGTGAAGCATGAGGATTGCGGCAAACACTAAATAAAACCTGTACGTTTATGACCATCTTTACATTCAAGCTGTTACACACTGTGATCAAAACGCATGTTACTGCTCTACTAAACTGTGGCTTTGTCTAAGAACATGTCTAATGAATAAAACTACAAAGGTAGCACACAAGCCTCTAAAACAAATATTGCATGTGGTTTGATTCCTGAAATATACATGTGATCATGAACACATTGACTACTAAAAAAAGGAATAAACCAACCTGTATTACACAAACTCATCAACCCACTTTTAAACCTGGTGACCTGTAGAGGCAAACAAATACACACTATCTCTATACAACTAACTTTGAAATGCCACAGAAAGAGGCAAACCCAAAATGTGGTACATACAACATGAAAGAGTTTGACCTTAAAAGAAAAAAACATCCTTTTAAACTTTTAAAAGCATTAAATGTACCACAAAACATTGTCAATCCAGAAAAATAACTTGGCATTCTTCACATAACAGGTCGGCGTGTTTCTCTGTCTAATCAGCCATACCAAATCTGTCAGAGGCCTTGTTTATTACACCAAGCTGTTGCAAGAATATGTATGCGATTAATGACACGCATAAAAGTAGGAACGTGTAAGGAGGAGGTAGGAGTTTCTTCTCTCAAACTGACAGCTGACTAAATTTGATCCGCACTACAAAATCAACATCAATACCACAAAAACAACGCCTGGTGTTAAAAAAGGCTGTCATTTAATCCCACCAGTAACATTTTGTGAGAAAATTTACTTTCGACTCCGACAACTGTGTTAAATACATCAACAACTCTTTTTACTGGACTCGTAAACTATGAAGAAAGTGCAGACTTGATTTCAATGCTACATTTTTACTAGGCGGCTGTACATAATCTCATGACTAGAGGTGTTTAACTATAAAACCTACAGTATCACATTTGGTACATGACTTTCTAAGGCCTCTAAATGATCAACATGATCAAAATTTTGATGAAAAACTTGTTGCACACAATCTACATGCCTTCTGTCCTCTGACGGATACTTTTTATAGCAAGTAAAAAGCATTTTAGTATAATTCTGAAAATGTCCTCCTTCAGATTGTAGTGCACGTGTCTTTTTCCTATGGAATCTTTAATGATTTTTACAATGTAAATTAGGGATGTGCAACGATTAATCGCGATTAATCGTTTGCAAAATAAAAGTCTGTGTTTACGTAATATATGTGTGTGTTCTGTGTATAATAATTATGTATATATAAATACACACATACATGTATAAATTTAAGAAATATATGCATGTTTAAATAAATATATATTTATATATATATTATATTACATATAAATATTTTATATATAAATCTAACATTTTTTTTAAATATATACATGTGTCTGTATTTATATATACATAATTTTTATACACAGAACCCACACATATATTACGTAAACACAGACTTTTATTTTGCAAACGATTAATCGCGATTAATCGTTGCACATCCCTAATGTAAATGTAAGAATATATCTTAAAATGAGGTGTTTTTTCCTCCTCGACTGTGAGCTTCATATTCACATCATATCGTATTATATAGCTGTTGTATCAAATATGATACAAAACATACTCTAAAACGCACATTCAATTTTATTTTTACATATGTTTTATATTTTGTCAAAAGGTAAGTTTAAAAAATAGATTTTTTCCGACTGTTATTTACTATGTTAGGAGGGTTCATTTAGTTTGGCACTCAAAAAGATGTCTCTAAAAGCATGTAATAGCCTATAAAAATACCATATACAATTTAAGATAAGTGTCATAAACCGCTGTCATGTCAGACCAGTTTGTTCATAGGTTTAAAATCGCAGAGAGTCATTTTAGAGCAAAATGAAGGAAATGAATAATAGAAGAGGTCAAACCAGGTATGTTTTGAATATGATTGAATATGAGGTGTTGTGTATAATGTCGGTTAACATGATCATCTCGAGTCAACAAATATTTGAACTGTGCACACAGACCGAAGTGACCATACCTGTCATACCATACAAGATCCTGAACAGTCGTGAAATGTGATACAGCACTTATATGTATGTATTGGGCAAAACCAAAACTTTTGAGCGACTAACGATGTTGTGAACAACATAAATGAAGGAGATTCGTAAACAAATGCTTCTTTTGGAACGAATCATTTCAATGAATCGGTTGGTTCACGAAACCGGTCTGAACAACTCGTTGATTAATAAAAACAACACCAGTAAAACAGTATATGTGCGGAAAACTTAGCGCAAAGTCACTTGTGTATCCATTAAAACATGTCATAAGAACTGTAACAAATAGGTTAACTTGATACATTTACAGCTCTTCCGGCTGTAAAGACCTTGGCAAAGCTTACCTGTCGGTCGCGACGTGAGAAACTGTCCCAAACAACATTAATGTTAAACAGTAACCGGGTGCTCTTTCGCCGATGATCCGCTGTCTGATCGGCCACCGAATAAAAACTGCTAACTAATAACTAGTCGGGCGAGAGTTGACTGTGGTTCGCTGTCATAATGAAGGTGAATGCCAACTCTGCAAACTTATCCCAAACAGTTCCCAGTGTGAAATGAAAGCACTAAAGTCAAAAATTCACGAAACCGGATCGCTTGTTGCTATTAACATTTCTGCCCAATGTTCGAGGGCGATATTGTTCAACGGTGGACCACTGGGCTTCAGCGAACCCAGTTCTACGAATCCCGGAAATCCCGGAGTCGGTACAAAATGGAGGCAAGAAGCCGAAAAAACCCGATTGCATCCGGAAAGCAAGACCTGTAACTACATGGCTAACCTCTTTCCCTTGCGTAACACTGCAATGGTAATCTGCCAAAACGCAAATAGTTTTTATTTATTTATTTATTATCCTATTTAAAATTAAAGATACACATATTAACATCGAGAAGAAGAAAAAAAATACAATAAAATAAAATAATATAGGGGGCATACGGACATCACAAGAGGTTATAAGAATTAAATCAACACAGTATGACAATGTAAACAAAATAATGAATAAATTTAAAGTTCCTTTACAACAGATTTAAGGATGTTAAGTGTTTTCGACATCTTTGATTTTAAAGGTTGTGACAAAAGGGACTTTAAATCAGAAGAAAACATAGGCTACTAAAATTGGGATTACAGTGGATAGTACCCAGAAGACAAAGCAGTAAAACAGTGTAATCAAGTGTAACATCATTAGAATGAAAATCAACTTCTGACCAAAAGGACTGAATGGGAAAAGAAAGAACGGGCACTGATAATACAAATGTAAACTTGATTCTTCTTCAGTATTGCAAAAGGAACATAAAGAAGATACAATTTCAGAAAACCTGCTCAAAAATAAATTACAAGGGTAATATCTATGAACAATTTTGAAATGGAGTTCTTTAATTTTAAAAGTTTGTGAGGAAAAGTCCATAAGTTATTTAAATCAGAGTTTGGATAGCATAGGGTGAATTAAGGGTGATTGGGACAGTTTTTGAATTTCCGGAAAAAATATTATAATGAAAGGATGTGTGACATACACTTTTCTGTAAACTGAGCAAAAAAGATTTTTTTGGGTAACATTTGGGTGATTGGGACAGCACATCTTTCCATTGATTTAAGGTAGTGTACACATATTTACTGTATTGCAGATGTTAGTTCATACTTTGATATAATTTTATATGCAATATTTCCTTTTCTGTTCATCATCATTAAGAGTCCATGTTTATGTTTGTTCAACATTATTTCTGAGTTTTCAAATCCATCCACAAAAGAAGGCTTAAAGTCCAAAAGTCATTGAAAACATTTAAAAATCAAGTTAACAAGTAAAAAAAAAATGCTATAGGTCCAAAATTCATACCAAAAAAAAAAAAAAAAAAAGTAAACTGATCCAAAACCCTTTTTTTTTTTTTTTTGGTAACATTAGGATGAGATGTTGGCCCATCACCAATTAACAAACACATTTAACCTGCACAAACCTTTTATTGCTGCAACAGTAAAATTATGTAAAAAATGTTTATATTTTCAGAATTTGGTTGTTTTACTTTAGTAAAATCTAGCTAGTTTATGAATATTTTAGTGGTTGATTAGGGCTTGCACATGGTTGGGAACACTGATTTAGAGCAGAGCATAAACAATGGTTCTCTATTACAAGGCTAATAATTTTCTAGCATTTAAGCACTGTTCCAATCACCCAAAATTATACTGTCCCATCCACCCAAATTATGTTTGGTTGGATGGGACAAAATAAAAACAACCCAATTCTGAAAATAGAAAGATGATATTAACAATTTTTTTTACTGATTTTGTAGCAGTAGTGCATCATATTCATGTTTCTATCAAAAGTTTGTACAATATAGTAGCTATGACAATTTTAGAACCTTATTATTAAAACTACCAAAAGCTTATGTCATTTTCCTCAGTTCATGCATTTCACAGTCAACTTCCTGTTTGATGCATGCCCCGCCCACCTACATGATGTTAGACCAATGAGGGCATCCCATTTTAATTATGCGGTCTCACAGCTAGGGCTCAGCAAAAAAGTTTTTATTTTCACTCATCAGGTGAGAAAATAAATTCTATATAGTTATACTGTCCCATTTGACCTTATGTCCCAATCACCCTTAATTCACCATTTAGATTGTGCTTTAGGGAGGGCTCTTGGAGTTGAAGAAAGAGCATTTCTAATAAAGAAGTTATTGCATTTTTTATCTAATAAATTAGCACCATTGATTGCAAGTGAAGGAATATGATTGTTTAAACAGCCATAACTTAAATGTACTTTAATCAAAGTTGTTAAATTGCCAGGAATACTTTTAATAACCTTATTAAAATCTCTTACTGAAATTGTAGCACCTTTAAAGGCACATCAAATAGTTTATTATTACTGATGTAAAATCATAATAAACGTCATTAAAACACTGTCATTTTATTTATTTATTTATTTATTTATTTGTCTATCTATCTATCATGGTGATGTTGAATAATACTAGGAACTAGTTGTTTATGGTATGTCTAATAACTTAAAATAAATTTAATTTCACGTAAAAATGGCCACAGATTTTCATTTTGAAGTTCTAAAAGTCATATAGACCTATTACATAATATTACATGATAGATTCAGAGTTTTCACCCTTTTGATCAATGAATTTTCATCACTTTTAACATAACTTTTTAGAAGTTACTAAAATATCCATCTATAGTAAGAGATGTACAGTGAAAAAGAGAAAAGAATGATATGACCCAGGCTGGATTCGAAACTGTATGCACACAAGCGCAATCTCATTCTAGGAGTAAAGCACACAACTCTTACTAAAGTCGTCAATAAGACAAAAAAAAAGTCATCTGCAGCTTCTGCAGACCACACAAGCAAAAAAAGACCAGTCACAATTTAGTATGCAAATAAGTCCACAGATAAGCTCTAACTTGCTAGCTCTAAAATGAAACTTTTTTTTGTCAGTTCTTGAATACAGGCTAGAATGTTAATAATGTAGAATATAAATAAAACAGCTATCCAGGTTTGATATAACAATATTTTTTTTAATATAACATTTAAGTATCCTTTTTCAAAATAAGCACTTCAGCAAATTGTATATATTTTGTTTATTTCAATCACATAACATCTGAAGAATTCTATAATAAAAACTTCTTCTGTATATCAACAAAAGATGTAGCAACAATGTTAGAATTAATATTTCACAAATTATTCATGTTTATCCTTCAAAACAAATCCCCCCATCCTTAATGTATCACTGAGCATAACAATGCTAAAACCATGAGATAATAGATGAGTATCTAAAAAAAGATGGCAAGAAACAAGACATTCACCAGACTATTTTCCAGACAAAACCTTTTTGCACATGTATAACTCATCCACATTGTATATACACATTACTGTAGCATTTTACATAATTTACAAAATATATATACAATATTCAATCAGGCAAGCTCCACATAATATTATCATTGTACATTAAAAAAAAAAAATATTAGAAACTATACTTGGAATGTTTTTTTTTATGGAGTCTGATGATCTATGATAAGGGCAAGTTTATGTTTTCCAAAATAACATCTCTAAAAGGTTTGCTCAACCCCACTTACAGTATCTACTTGAAGTGTTTTATACAAACAGGCCCACTAACCAGCCCACTAACAGCTCTGTAAACATGATTACCAAGGACAAGCTCATTCTTGTCTCTCATGTCCCTTCCTTTTATTTATCCTACTATATAAGTTTAAGAACGTTAAATTTTGACCCTTTCAGTGTGCTTTCTGGAACTTCCAAATCCATTGCATGTATTTGCAGATGTCTCATTGTCTGTCTGCGACTAGGGTCAGCTTGCCCATTTCCCCATCCATCTCTTCTAGACATCCCTTTGTAAGTGTAGCATATGTCATCAGTAGTGTAAGGAACCATATGTGTTTTCTTATAATAACCTGCATTACCTTCCATATGGGGTGATCTTTGCATGGTACTCATTCCCATATTTGAATTTCTCACAGCCAAATTCTCTCTACTTCTTGAAACTTGAAGTTTAGGCACTGATATATTGTTCCAGTTGTCATCCATATCAAAGTTACTTGCTTTTGTTCTATGATCTCTTGACCTGAGTGCCCCAGACATATCACTGTAGTAAACATCTGATGATGTTGGATGTACACCAGAGATTCTGGTCTTTGAGGTGGGTAAAGCCATTGTAATATCAGGTGAGCCGGAGAGATGTTTTTGCATTGTAGACCTTTGGGCTTTTCCTGAAAATTTCATGTCTCTGTTCAAGTCAAAATAGGGGTCCTGCATGTTAAGTTTCTGATGAGTCGGTATTCCGATAGCATCAAGATCATTTGTTTTGGCTGCCTTTATTTTACCTCTTGGGACCGCAAAATTGTTAGTATGTATTTGTGTATAGGCATCAAAATCAACATCAGACCCCAGGCCTTGAAAGTCAGGGCTATCAATTCCTCCTTTAATTCGGGGGGTTTTGAGATTCATCTTTGGAGAGCTGAATTTAAGATTTGGACCTTCTGGCATGTTTCCTGAGAGTTTCAGTTTCCCAGAAGGAGCGTCAAAGTCTGGTGCATTCACATCAAGATTGGGTTTTTTGACATTTGATCCTTTAAATTGACCTTTAGGGAAATTAAAACTCATATCTGGAGCTGTGATATCTGGCTTATGACCACTGATATTGAAGTCTGGGGAATCAAAATCAGTCTTAATCTTTGGAGCTGAGAGATCCATTTTAGGGCTCTTTAGATCATAGTCGGGTGTCTTTATTTTGGGTCCTGAGAAACCAATATTAGGCATCTTCATTTTCCCAGATGGCATGTGCATGTCTGGAAGTGTAAGATCTGTTCTTGGACCTTTAAGATCAGCATTAGGTCCATAAATGTCGATATCAGGATGATTAATCCCACCCTTTAGTATGGGAGTTGATTTCTTCAGATTAAGGTCAGGCTGATCAGTGTCAGCATCCACATTCATATGTGGCCCTTTCAAACCTGACAGGCCAAAACTTGGCATCTTTAACTTTGGCATATTAAATTTTCCTGAAGGGCCATTGACATCAATATCAGGTGATTTCATATCAAGGGTTGGGCCTTTCAAATCAGGCTGAGGCATGTCTGGGGTATCAAATCTTCCCTTCATTTGGGGGCTTTTGAGATTCAACTTTGGAGATTTGATTTTAAGATCAGGTCCTTCTAGCTTGCTGCCTGAGAGGCCCACCTTTGGCAGCTTCAGTTTACCTGAAGGTGCATCAATGTCAAAGTCTGGAGTGTTCAAATCAAGATTGGGTTTCTTGAAATTTGGTCCATTCATTTTACCTTTAGGGAAATCAACATTCATGTCTGGGGCTGTAATACCAGGCTTATGACCTCTGATGTTGATGTCTGGTGAATCGAAGTCTGCCTTAAACTTTGGAGCTGACAGATCCATTTTAGAGGTCTTCAGATCATAGTCTGGTGTCTTGATTTTGGGTCCTGAGAAACCAACATCAGGCATCTTGAAAGTGGGCATTTTCATTTTTCCAGATGGCATGTTCATGTCTGGAAATGAAAGGTTGGTGTTTGGACCCTTGAAATCAGCTTTAGGTGTATGTACATCAATATCAGGACCATTTAACCCTGCATTTAGTTTGGGAGTAGATGCACTCAGATTAAGGTCAGGCTGATCAAAGTCAGCATCCATATTCATATGTGGCCCTTTCAAACCTGACAGGCCAACACTGGGCATCTTTAGCTTTGGCATATTAAATTTACCTGAAGGACCATTAACATCAATATCAGGTGATTTGAGACCTAGGTTTGGGCCTTTTAAATCAGCTTGAGGCAGAGTCAGATCCACGTCTGGGGTATCAATTCCTCCCTTAATTTTGGGGCTTTTAAGATTCAGGTCTGGAGATTGGATATTCAAATTGGGCCCTTTTGGTTTGCTACCCGAGAAGCCAATTTTTGGAAGCTTCAGTTTACCTGAAGGGGCATTGATGTCGAGGTCAGGTGCATTCATGTCAAGATTGGGTGTCTGTAAGTTTGGTCCTTTAAATTTGCCTTTTATATCTGGGCCTGTGATATCTGGTTTATGGCCTTTAATGTTGAAGTCAGGGGAATCAAAGTCTGCCTTAAACTTTGGAGCTGACAGATCCATTTCAGGGGTCTTCAGATCATAGTCAGGTGTCTTTATGTTTGGTCCTGAGACACCAAACTTGGGCATCTTTAAAGTGGGCATCTTCATTTTTCCAGATGGCATGTTCATGTCAGGAAATGTAAGGTCTGTTTTTGGACCTTTGAGATCAGCATTAGGCCCATGAATGTCAATGTCAGGACCATCTATCCCTGCATTAAGTTTGGGAGTTGATGCACTCAGACTGAGGTCAGGCTGATCAATGTCAGCATCCACATTCATATGTGGCCCTTTCAAACCTGACAGGCCAAAACTGGGCATCTTTAGCTTTGGCATATTAAATTTACCTGAAGGACCATTAACATCAATATTAGGTGATTTGACATCTAGGTTCGGACCATTTAAATCAGTTTGAGGCAGAGTCAGATCCATGTCTGGGGTATCGAATCCTCCCTTAATTGTAGGGCTTTTGACATTCAGGTCTGGAGATTTGATTTTAAAATCTGGTCCTTTTGGCTTGCTTCCTGAGAAGCCAAATTTTGGAAACTTCAGTTTACCTGAAGGGGAATTCATTTTGAGATCAGGTGCATTCATGTCAAGATTAGGTTTCTTGAAATTCGGTCCTTTAATTTTACCTTTAGGGAAATCAACATTCATATCAGGTGCTGTGATATCTGGCTTATGACCACCAATGTTGATATCTGGGGAATCAAAGTCTGCCTTAAACTTTGGAGAAGACAAATCCATTTCAGGGGTCTTCAAATCATAGTCTGGCGTCTTTATTTTTGGTCCTGATACACCAAACTTAGGCATCTTTAAAGTGGGCATTTTCATTTTTCCAGAAGGCTTGTCAATGTCTGGAAGTGTAAGATCTGTTTTTGGACCTCTGAGATCTACATTAGGTCCATGTGCATCAATATCAGGACCATTTATTCCTGCTTTTAGTTTGGGAGTTGATGCACTCAGATTAAGGTCAGGCTGATCAATGTCAGCATCCACATTCATGCGTGGCCCTTTTAAACCTGACAGGCCAAAACTGGGCATCTTTAGGTTTGGCATGTGCAATTTACCTGAAGGGCCACTGACATCAATATCAGGTGATTGTATATCAAGGTTTGGACCATTTAAATCAGTTTGAGGCAGAGTCAGATCCATATCTGGGGTATCAATTCCTCCCTTAATTTTGGGACTTTTGAGATTCAGGTCCGGAGATTTGATTTTAAGATCTGGTCCTTTCGGCTTGCTACTTGAGAAGCCAAATTTTGGAAACTTCAGTTTACCTGAAGGGGAATTTATTTTGAGATCAGGTGCATTCATGTCAAGATTGGGTTTCTTGAAATTTGGTCCTTTAATTTTACCTTTAGGGAAATCAACATTCATATCAGGTGCTGTGATATCTGGCTTATGACCACCAATGTTGATATCTGGGGAATCAAAGTCTGCCTTAAACTTTGGAGTTGACAAATCCATTTCAGGGGTCTTCAAATCATAGTCTGGGGTCTTTATTTTTGGTCCTGATACACCAAACTTGGGCATCTTTAAAGTGGGCATTTTAATTTTTCCAGAAGGCTTTTCAATGTCTGGAAGTGTAAGATCTGTTTTTGGACCTCTGAGATCTACATTAGGTCCATGTACATCAATATCAGGACCATTTATTCCTGATTTTAGTTTGGGAGTTGATGCACTCAGATTAAGGTCAGCCTGATCAATGTCAGCATCCGCATTCATGTGTGGCCCTTTCAAACCTGACAGGCCAAAACTGGGCATCTTTGGCATGTGCAATTTACCTGAAGGGCCACTGACATCAATATCAGGTGATTGGATATCAAGGTTTGGACCATTTAAATCAGTTTGAGGCAGAGTCAGATCCATGTCTGGGGTATCGATTCCTCCCTTAATTTTGGGGCTTTTGAGATTCAGGTCTGGAGATTTGATTTTAAGATCTGGTCCTTTCGGCTTGCTACTTGAGAAGCCAAATTTTGGAAACTTCAGTTTACCTGAAGGGGAATTTATTTTGAGATCAGGTGCATTCATGTCAAGATTAGGTTTCTTGAAATTCGGTCCTTTAATTTTACCTTTAGGGAAATCAACATTCATATCAGGTGCTGTGGTATCTGGCTTATGACCACCAATGTTGATATCTGGGGAATCAAAGTCTGCCTTAAAGTTTGGAGTTGACAAATCCATTTCAGGGGTCTTCAAATCATAGTCTGGCGTCTTTATTTTTGGTCCTGATAAACTAAACTTAGGCATCTTTAAAGTGGGCATTTTCATTTTTCCAGAAGGCTTTTCAATGTCTGGAAGTGCAAGATCTGTTTTTGGACCTCTGAGATCTACATTAGGTCCATGTACATCAATATCAGGACCATTTATTCCTGCTTTTAGTTTGGGAGTTGATGCACTCAGATTAAGGTCAGGCTGATCAATATCAGCATCCACATTCATGTGTGGCCCTTTTAAACCTGACATGCCAAAACTGGGCATCTTTAACTTTGGCATATTAAATTTTCCTGAAGGGCCATTAACATCAATATCAGGTGATTTGACATCTAGGTTTGGGCCTTTAAAATCAGTTTGAGGCAGAGTCAGATCCATGTCTGGAGTATCGATTCCTCCCTTAAATTTGGGACTTGTGAGATTCAGGTCTGGAGATTTGATTTTAAGATCTGGTCCCTTTGGCTTGCTACTTGAGAAGCCAAATTTTGGAAATTTCAGTTTACCTGAACGGGCATTTATGTTGAGGTCAGGTGCATTCATGTCAAGATTGGGTTTCTTGAAATTTGGTCCTTTAATTTTACCTTTAGGGAAATCAACATTCATATCAGGTGCTGTGATATCTGGCTTATGGCCTTTAATGTTGAATTCAGGGGAATCAAAGTCTGCCTTAAACTTTGGAGCTGACAGATCCATTTCAGGGGTCTTCAGATCATAGTCAGGCGTCTTGATTTTGGGTGTTGAGAGACCAAAATCAGGCATCTTGAAAGTGGGCATTTTCATTTTTCCAGATGGCATGTCCATGTCAGGAAGTGTAAGGTCTGTTTTCAGACCTTTGAGATCAGCATTAGGTCCATGAATGTCAATGTCAGGACCATTTATCCCTGCATTTAGTGTTGGAGTTGATGCTTGCAGATTAAGATCAGGCTTTTCAATGTCAGCATCCACATTCATATGGGGCCCTTTCAAACCTGACAGGCCAAAACTTGGCATCTTTAACTTTGGCATATTAAATTTTCCTGAAGGGCCATTAACATCAATATCAGGTGATTTGATATCTAGGTTTGGGCCTTTCAAATCAGATTGAGGCAGATTCAGATCCATGTCTGGGGTATCAATTCCTCCCTTAATTTTGGGGCTTTTAAGATTTAGGTCTGGAGATTTGATTTTAAGATCAGGTCCTTCTGGCTTGCTTCCGGAGATGCCAAATTTTGGCAGCTTCAGTTTACCTGAAGGGGCATTTATGTTGAGGTCAGGTGCATTCATGTCAAGACTGGGTTTCTTGAAATTTGGTCCTTTAATTTTACCTTTAGGGAAATCAACATTCATGTCAGGTGCTGTGATATCTGTCTTATGGCCTTTAATGTTGAAGTCAGGGGAATCAAAGTCTGCCTTAATCTTTGGAGCTGATAGATCCATTTCAGGGGTCTTCAGATCATAGTCAGGAGTCTTTATTTTGGGTCCTGAGAGACCAAAATCAGGCATCTTGAAAGTGGGCATTTTCATTTTTCCAGATGGCATGTCCATGTCGGGAAGTGTCAGGTCTGTTTTTGGACTTTTGAGATCAGCATTAGGTCCATGAATGTCAATGTCAGGACCATTTATCCCTGCATTTAGTGTTGGAGTTGATGCTTGCAGATTAAGATCAGGCTTTTCAATGTCAGCATCCACATTCATATGGGGTCCTTTCAAACCTGACAGGCCAAAATTGGGCATCTTTAACTTTGGCTTATTAAATTTACCTGATGGGCCATTAACATCAATATCAGGTGATTGGATATCAAGGTTTGGACCATTTAAATCAGTTTGAGGCAGAGTCAGATCCATGTCTGGAGTATTGATTCCTCCCTTAATTTTGGGACTTGTGAGATTCAGGTCTGGAGATTTGATTTTAAGATCTGGTCCCTTTGGCTTGCTACTTGAGAAGCCAAATTTTGGAAACTTCAGTTTACCTGAAGGGGAATTTATGTTGAGGTCAGGTGCATTCATTTCAAGATTGGGTTTCTTGAAATTTGGTCCTTTAATTTTACCTTTAGGGAAATCAACATTCATATCAGGTGCTGAGATATCTGGCTTATGACCTTTAATGTTGAAGTCAGGGGAATCAAAGTCTGCCTTAAACTTTGGAGCTGACAGATCCATTTCAGGAGTCTTCAAATCATAGTCTGGCGTCTTGATTTTGGGTGTTGAGAGACCAAAATCAGGCATCTTGAAAGTGGGCATTTTCATTTTTCCAGATGGCATGTCCATGTCAGGAAGTGTAAGGTCTGTTTTCAGACCTTTGAGATCAGCATTAGGTCCATGAATGTCAATGTCAGGACCATTTATCCCTGCATTTAGTGTTGGAGTTGATGCTTGCAGATTAAGATCAGGCTTTTCAATGTCAGCATCCACATTCATATGGGGCCCTTTCAAACCTGACAGGCCAAAACTTGGCATCTTTAACTTTGGCATATTAAATTTTCCTGAAGGGTCATTAACATCAATATCAGGTGATTTGATATCTAGGTTTGGGCCTTTCAAATCAGATTGAGGCAGATTCAGATCCATGTCTGGGGTATCAATTCCTCCCTTAATTTTGGGGCTTTTGAGATTTAGGTCTGGAGATTTGATTTTAAGATCAGGTCCTTCTGGCTTGCTTCCAGAGATGCCAAATTTTGGCAGCTTCAGTTTACCTGAAGGGGCATTTATGTCGAGGTCATGTGCGTTTATGTCAAGATTGGGTGTCTTTAAATTTGGTCCTTTAATTTTACCTTTAGGGAAATTAACATTCATGTCAGATGCTGTGATATCTGGCTTATGACCTTTAATTTTGAAGTCTGAGGAATCAAAGTCTGCCTTTATCTTTGGAGCTGATAGATCCATTTCAGGGGTCTTCAGATCATAGTCAGGCGTCTTTATTTTGGGTCCTGAGAGACCAAAATCAGGCATCTTGAAAGTGGGCATTTTCATTTTTCCAGATGGCATGTCCATGTCAGGAAGTGTAAGGTCTGTTTTCAGACCTTTGAGATCAGCATTAGGTCCATGAATGTCAATGTCAGGACCATTTATCCCTGCATTTAGTGTTGGAGTTGATGCTTGCAGATTAAGATCAGGCTTTTCAATGTCAGCATCCACATTCATATGGGGCCCTTTCAAACCTGACAGGCCAAAACTTGGCATCTTTAACTTTGGCATATTAAATTTTCCTGAAGGGCCATTAACATCAATATCAGGTGATTTGATATCTAGGTTTGGGCCTTTCAAATCAGATTGAGGCAGATTCAGATCCACGTCTGGGGTATCAATTCCTCCCTTAATTTTGGGGCTTTTGAGATTTAGGTCTGGAGATTTGATTTTAAGATCAGGTCCTTCTGGCTTGCTTCCGGAGATGCCAAATTTTGGCAGCTTCAGTTTACCTGAAGGGGCATTTATGTCAAGGTCAGGTGCATTCATGTCAAGATTGGGTTTTTTGAAATTTGGTCCTTTAAATGTGCCTTTAGGAATATCAAAATCCATGTCTGGGGCTGTGACATCTGGCTTATGACCTCTGATGTTGATGTCTGGTGAATCAAAGTCTGCCTTAAACTTTGGAGCTGACAGATCCATTTCAGGGGTCTTCAGATCATAGTCAGGTGTCTTCATTTTGGGTCCAGACAGATCAAAATCCGGCATGCTGAAAGTGGGTGTTTTCAGTTTTCCAGATGGCATGTCTATGTCTGGAAGGTTTGTTTTCAGACCACTGAAATCAGCCTTTGGTCCTTCAATTTGTATATCAGAACCATTAAGGCCTGCTGCTCCTTCAGGGGATGATAACGATAATTTTGACCCCTTCATATTTCCATCATAATTGATGTCCGTTTTCTTTTTTCCAGAGAAGTTAAACTTTGGCAGTTTAAATTTTGGCTTCTTGACATGAATTGATGGTACATCCATATCCGTATCAGAGGAATTAAGCATTGCATTTGGGCCTTTAAAATGACCTTTTGTGAAGTGCATTACAGGAGTTCCTTGGGTATTTGGTAGTGTAAGATTTGAATCTGGTGTACTAATACCAACATTTATGTCTGGATTTGTATATGTTTGACCCTGTAGGTTGATTTCACTTCCAACATCAGTCAAGTTAATTTTGGGCTGATGCGATGAAACATCACTTGCAATGTTGGCTTTGATCTTTGCTGCTCTCTTTAGGTCAGAACCTTGTAGTAACATATCTGAGTTGTATTCACCAGTAGAATCATTGGTATCATAATGGATCTTAAATGGCCCCGCTTTCTCATCAGGTTCTGATTCATATGGAGTGCATTCTCTTCGATCTGCATTCTCAAGTAAAGCTGCAACGTTTATCTTGCTTTTGCGGTCAAGTGTTTGTGCTGTCACGGGCCCCGAACTGGTTTCCTTAACTGCTTTATTTCCTTTCATGAATTTCCTGACTTTAGTATCGAAGAGCTTGTCATATGAATCTTTCCACACCTGTTGAAACATTGTAATCAGAACAAATCAAAGTTTTGTGGGTTTATGATTCATGGTTACAAAAAAATTAATGCAATGTGCACAGACCTCATTTGGAGCTTTGACATCCAGACTTTCCAAGCTCTTGCTGGATTTCAAACCATGCTTCATCATCTTCTTGTCATTATCAATCATCTTTAAAATGTCCACAACTTCATTTTTCTTTTGTTTATTCCTCTTCACATCAAACTGACCACTGGCACCCACAATTTCATCATCTGAAATGCAAATGTAATGTGAAATGCAGTCTATTATCAAACTTATCCTTATATTTTCACTATATCAAGGTTCATGGCAAAAGCCATTTTATTCACAGTACAAGTGTTCTGTTAAAAATGATGCTTAATAAATATACAAAAATCCTAATCAAACAGTCGTAAATCTGTACCTTCAAGAAAGTGCAGGTCTGTGTACTCCGATCTCTTTCCAGAGATATTATCATCTTCAAGCAGCAGGCTGTCAGAAAGGCTTCTTTGAAGAAGAGCCTGCAAATTACAATATACTATAATAGTAAATTTCCTCCCCATAAAAATTTCATAAAACCAGAATAACATGAGTTTTTGATGAAAAACATGTACCTATGCCAAATGCACTACAAGTATTTATTAATAATTCATTTTTTTTATTCCTAATAACAGTTAGACAAGAATTCAAACATATATTTGATAGATCACACAAAATGCAAAAACAAAATATAGTTTAAATAAGGATAGGATAAAAAAAAGTGATAACATACCATTTCACGAGTATATATTTATAGTGAAGAAAAGCCTTCAAAACTCAAACCTGTTAATGCACAAGAAATGATTCAGCAGCAACAAGACACCCACGTTTCAGTGCTAATTATTATTGGCACACATGTAATTGTTAATGGCTGGTCATAATGCAATGACAGACTAAAACATATGAATTATGAACATATGGGCAATCAGTAAATAAAAAAGCACACCCCTCAAAATAGAACAAGACTGAGCAAACAATACAAACTTAATTTAAATTTACATTACAGTTTACCAATTGACGCAAGGACTTTTATTTTGGTGCACAATTAATCCTGAAAGACTATAATGCTTAATAAAATTGTCTGCATTAATTCAACTGGCAAATAAACAGATAGATGAAACTGTGAGGTATTCAAGGAATTGTTCAGGGATAGTGTAACAAGAGGGCGTTAGGAACAGGTTAGGCCAGACAAAGGAAAATGTGAACAGGCCTCACCTTATTAACCACACCCTCTGTTTTAAACATGCGTAATCGCAGAGGTACCAGGTGCTCCCATGATCATCTGCAAGGACACATATTTTGATAGACTGTTCAACTATAATTTAATTGTCTTAATTCAATGAAACAGGCTCCAAAAACAATCCAATTACTAACTACAATCTACAGTATATGATCTATTTAATATGCACAAAACTTTTCTTTTCTATTTCACAAATTTCACAAATCTAATCACAAATTAAAGGTACAGGATCTGAAAATGTGAATCAGAAGCATTATTTTCAATATGCAGTACTAGTCAGTAGGAATTTGTTGATAAAGCAGTCCCCAAGGAAATAATGTTAAAGTACTTTTTAATTTAAATAACTGTGCCTTGTAACCATCCCTGTGTAATACTTATTTTAATATACAACTTAAATGCAATCTGTAATATGAATACATTTAATCATTCATAAACTACAGTAAAAACATGATTAAATCAGCATAACATATGCAAGCGCTGCATAGTCATTCATAACAGAAACAGATGCACTTGCTTTACATTCAAACTTTACACAAAATAGTATGGTCAAAGGTACCGCTGTTAACTTTAACAGCAAAGAAAAGCCTTACCTTGTACAGTTTCCACAGGATGAGACCGTGTTTATCTCTGTTCCCTTCGTACTGTTTATGGAATTCTCATTGCAGAAAGTAATACACTTCAAGAGTGGACAAACTGGTTTAACCTCAAGCTCACAGATCTGGTCAAACACATACCTTATAAAACTTCAGCATCACTGACTGTTCTGTATTGGAGGCAGGGTGACATAACAATAACAAACCTCTCCCTAATTCTAGACTGATGGGAGGAAATCAAAAGGAATGGGTTAAAAAAAAAAAGTTTTAACTATGCACACATGTACTCCCATATGACTCATGAGTTGGGAAACTGTACAAGGTGTAGTCACTCTCACTCGTGTTATTTGGGTGGAGATGGCTTATTACGAACGTTCACACCTTTAATGAAACCAATTATGTATTGTGAATTCTCAGAAGACATCATGTGTTCAAACCACAGAACTAAATATTAGAACACAGTGAGACTCACACACCCGAGTTTGCAAGAATGAAAAAAAAAAAAAAGTTTTTTTTACCTATTAGAAGAGGGAAAATTACTTTAAGCAGATCCTCTTGAAAACCAATTAATTAAATATATATATATATATATATATATATATATATATATATATAAAAACCTGAAACAGACAAACTTAAAAAAAAAAAAAAACATTTACTTCTACATTTTCATCCTTACAAATGTGACTATTTATAAAACAAACCATTTTCCCTGAGTTTTACATTGTAAAACATGATATAAACTACAGGTATTTGCACGTATGCAATAGCCATTCATTAGACTTCAACAACATTCTTTTCTGAAAATACAGTTTTTTAAACTTGCTCTTCCCCTCCACGTAAGAGTTTCTGAAAAACAGAGTCCTCTCTTTGGCACAAAGCAGCAGGGCTGTCAAACTCCACCACCTTCCCAGCATGCATCACCAGTACTCTGTCAGAGTCCATGATTGTATTCAGTCTGTGGGATAAGAAAGACTAGGTTGGGTTGTATGGCAACAGAAATGTTCTTGACAAATAAACATAAAGAAGGTAGAAGGGAAAAAAAAGGTTTTGTTTCTTTGAGTGCTATCAATCAGACACCAAGACACCTTACAAAATTAATTAACTTCAATCTGACTTTAACAACTTCTTAAAGCAGTGATGAACTCGTCATTTTCTGTGGCAGCTTCACTTAAACTTAATCATGCACTAACTAGTATGTTAACATTACCTAAAAATGCCTGCTATGTTTGTTAAATATAAATGTATGTTATAAATATATGTTATAAATGTGGCTGTTCAGTACAAAGGTTAACAGAGATAACTCTGGTAACTTGAGGGTATTTTACAATGTGAACATGACAATCTTTGTTGTCAGTTTCATTTAATAAATGGCTCACAGAACTATTCGCTTGGGTGTGACTGCATTTAGAATTGAACTGAAAATCAGTTCCGCATCACTAAAGAAACGTTGAATAAAGGGATTCCCTTCTTTTTTTTATTCAATAAAACAACAGTATCAAGTTTGATTTAAAAAAATAAAAAAATTCAAACACTTAAGTATAAATCATATGTAAATGTAAAAGCAGTTTGTGACCTGTGGGCGATGGTAAGAACTGTTTTATCCTTGAATTTTTCTCTGATAGTTTTTTGTAGAAGCATGTCAGTCTTCTGGTCGACACTTGCTGTGGCCTCATCAATGCATAAAATCTATTGGACCATAAAGGAACAATACAGCACACAGTTAAGATAAGAGGGAATAAAATTTTTTTGTTTGAAATTCTTTATACATTAGTTTTATACATTAGCTTCTGTAAGCAGAGCACGAGCAAGACACAGCAGCTGCCTTTGGCCCACAGACAGAGACTTTCCCCTCTCTCCAACCTCTGAATCCAGGCCACCTGTAATGGGATAGCCAGACATAGCAAAAATAAATAAAGAAAAATTCAATTAATATAAAAACTGAAAGCATTTTCTCATGCCATAGATAAATCCTTTCAGAGAAGATGGATTTGAATTGAACAAGCTGAACACAGCAATCAAAGGTGATCAACTCTCACCAGGGGCGATTCTAGGATTTTGATTTTAGGGGGGCTCAGCCCCCAATAAGGGTATGATTAAAAAAATATTATTTGACTGACTGTTGCTCATTTGCAGACCTACTCCCGCACGACAAGAAAAAATGTCGTATATCCATCTACAATGAAATATAAATTATTTTAGTTTTTTAGCTTTTTAGCCTTTATAATCAACAATACGGTTGGATATTCATAAAGTCACCCCATGAAAATTGATGTCATTTTAAGTATTTTAACTAACCAGCTAATATTCATTAAGAATATAGACAAACCATGTATTAATGCAATTGTCTATTGGCAATATGATTAATCTGTTCTATATTTATTTCTATTTATTAAAAATAACAACATGAATTATCAATTTGCCACTTCTATAAATCAAGTACAAATCTAGTATAAATAGTATAAATCAAGAAAATCAAAAATCCCTTTACTCTACGCTTACTCTAATTTATGTATCATGACACTCCTCCTGATTCATTATTACTTAATACAAAACTATATTTAATAATACAAAACAAAATAACTCCACATTCTCTCTCTGGGCCATCTCGTGCTTTCAGACAATGATGTGTGTCATTTCTGTGCATGGCTGCATAATGTAATGTCAAAATACATTATAATATGTCTGTAATTGTAAAAAGTAAATTAAAATAAATCATGATCGTTTTCTGAATCTAAAGTATGTTTTCATGGGTGTTAATCACTTCATTTTTGTAGGAATAAAAAACAACTATCACACAAGGGCTGAACGTGAACGCAGCGAAACGTATTGGTATTGGATGAGAAACCGAGCCGTCCCGTGTGCTCCCAATGCTCCAGTAATTACATTATGTAAACTGCAATGCATTTATGACAAAGAACTGCACCGATGCAGATGTAATATCATAGCATTAGCAATCTATCAATAAATGCACGCACACACGACACACACCTTGTGCTCTCTGATGTTCGCTCTGCTCGGCGCCCCTGCAGATTGAAAAATGCGCTAAATCCAAGCAGACTCAGATAAGGGGAGGAGCCGAAACTTGACGCAGCTTGCCACCGTTTCAAATGAGTTTTTTTAAAGGGGACTGAAGCGATCAAAAAATTTATTAATCAAATATTTTTTTTAGGGGGGCTGGGCAGAAGTTTAGGGGGGCTGAAGCCCCCCTAAAAAGGGCCTAGTGACGCCCCTGACTCTCACCAATCCTTTGTACTACATCTCCCAGGTGGCATTGCTCAAGAACGTCTAGCAACCGGAAGTCTGGATGATGGCCATGGGGATCAAGGTTCTCTCGCACTGAGCTAGAGAAGAGGAAGGGATCCTGAGGAATGATGGCCAGCTTTGATCTATATAGGGCGAAACAAACAAAACAAATACTTGCTTGAATACAGACTTAAAGTCTACTGCACTGAGACCTCCTTGAACAAACACTAAAAAAAGCTGAGGTTCAAAATCTACTTTTAATCTGGAACTTTTTTCTGTTTGAGTTTGAGAATTTTGAAAAAAATAAAACAAAAACAAGACTTATGACAGACTTGTGAAGTACATTTCTAGACTATTTCTAGATCATTTGTCAAATAAACACATTTTTTGACTATGTGAAATTCTTTCTTGCAAATATATGTGAAATGTACACTCGTGTCAAACAAACAGTGACTGTAACACTTACCGTAAGTTACTAAGCCTGACCGAGCTGATGTCAACTCCATCCAACAGTATTTGACCCTGGTTTAGCTCCACCATACGGAATAAGGCAAGGAACAACGAGGATTTCCCCGAGCCTGTACGTCCCACTATGCCAACCCTCTCACCTGGTAATACTTCCAAGCTGACCCCATCAAGAGCGTTGGGCAAACCTGGCCGGTACGCCAACACTGCACCCACAAACTCAACTCTGCCCTTTTCAGGCCACGAGTCTAGAACCTGCAAATGGTATAGTTTCAGGCTAAGGTTGTGATTTACAATTTATGGACATTTTTCAATGTTTTACATAGGGTCTCCCAACCAGGAGGTTGTGATAGGAGTACAAAAACTTCTTGATATATATTATATATACACAGTCAAACCAAAATTTATTCAGACACCTTGAACATTTCATTCATTATTACAGTTTATTCTACAGTTTAAAAAAATGGTAATAAAACATGACAAGATCTCAGAGTTAAACTGTGTCAGAAAAAAATTAATCTTAATTATGTCAGACAACATTTAAGCAAAACATCTCCACTGTATGAAGAATCTTTTTGGGTATAATGTCACAGTTTACTTTATTTTGCTATCCTCACTTACATTAATGAACTAGTGTCCTGCACTCACTAGTAAAAAAATATATAAAAAATGATATCTAGTGTCTGAATAGTTTGAATGGTTTGTGTATATATATATATATATATATATATATATATATATATATATTTAAGCAATATTTTAATGAACACAAAAACAATTTCCAAAATGTTGACAAGACTAAGTTTTATATAACATCTCTTTGACTTATAACATGAAAGTAAGGTTAATAATATAACTTAGAGAACTAAATTTTCTGTTTTCCTCAAATTAGGGTGATGCGAAAATGAGTACACCCCACTAAAAATCTCTGGAGCAAAGCTAAATTTTAGACTACAAATGTCTAATTGAACAAGAATTCAACCACAGGTGAGTCTAATTATTCATTACACAGGTGTCCATCAGACAGTTGCCTATATAAGGGTGTTAAAACCCCTTCCCATTTCATGCTGTCAGCAATGGCACCACATGGAAGAGGAATGTCACAAGACCTGAGAAAGAAAATAATTTCTTTACACCAGAAATGTGAAGGCTACAAGAAGATCAGCAAAGCTTTACTTGTCAGACAGAATACTGTAGCAAAAGCGGTACAAACATTTCTGCAACCATCTCACAGAGACGTCCAGGTCCTCCATGGAAGTTAACAACTTGACAGGAGCTTCTTCTGATGAGAAGGGTTGAAGAAAATCGGCATGCAAGTTCACTGCAGTTATCTAAAGAAGTAGAAAGCCAAACTAGGGTGACTATTTCCTGTGACACAATACGGCGTACACTGCAGAGGAATGGCATGCATGGGTGCCGTCCACGAAAGAAGCCTCTCCTAAAGCCCAGGCACAAAAAAGCCCGCCTAGAGTTTGCCAGGGCCCATGCTGACAAAGATGAAGACTACTGGGACTCTATACTCTGGAGTGATGAGACCAAGATAAATGTTTTTGGAACTGATGGCTTCAAAACTGTATGGCGTCGCAAAGGTGAGGAATACAAAGAAAAAAGCATGGTGCCTACAGTGAAACATGGTGGTGGCAATGTCCTTATGAGGGGCTGCATGAGTGCTGCTGGTGTCGGGGAGCTGCATTTCACTGATGGCATCATGAATTCACAGATGTACTGCTCTATATTGGAAGAGAAGATGCTACCATCACTCCGTGCCCTTGGTCGTCATGCACTTTTCCAACATGACAATGATTCTAAACACACATCTAAGGCCACTGTTGGATTTCTGAAGAAGAACAGGGTGAAAGTGGATCCTGATCTGAACCCAATCGAACACCTATGGGGAATTCTGAAGAGACAAGCATCACTCTCCATCCAGCATCCAGTCTCTAAAAAAGGTCATTCTTGAAGAATGGAAAAAGATAGATTTTGCAAAATGTCACCAACTTGTTCATTCCATGCCTAGAAGACTTGGTGCTGTCATTAAAAATCATGGAGGCCATACTAGATGTAGTAGTTTTTGTTGTGAGGTGTACTCATTTTTGCATCACTCTAATTTGAGTAAAACTGAAAAATGTGTAATCTAAGTTATATTATTAACCTTACTTTCATGTTATAAGTTAAACAGATGTTATATTATTGTTTCGAGTGTGGAAGCTAATATAGTGCGCTTACTGCATGACATGGAGGCGCCAGCATGATCACTGGCATTTTTTATGATAACAGCAGAAACAACTTAAAATATTCTATCATTTTTTGTCAACCAGATAAGAGTAATACATCATTTGAAACTGGGTCTAATTTTATTTGTGTAAATTCACAATATCAAGAAAACAATGTGCCTTTATAAAATAAAGAAAACAAACATGATGCACTTTCTGCCATCTCTGTCTCCATGAACTAAGCACGTCACAAAAATGAACCAATGAAAACTCAGCGTATAGGCTACATGCCTCACAAATATGAAAAAACATATCTATAGAAAGCTTGAAATGTCTACTTTCAAATCAAAAAGAAATACTCTCTGCTTATGTAATCCGTATGAAAAGTGCATTTCTCTCTAAGCACGAGATGGCGAGGAAGCTTCGACACCATCTTTGCAGCCGACAATGACTCAGAAAATACTAGTTTATTAATAAATAATAAAAATGTGTCCTTGCTATTTTTTTCCAGACACATTCATAATCATTACTTTTGTCAAGCTTTATGCATGAGCTTGAGTGCGGAATAGGCTATATTACGCATATATAATGTTAAATGCTCATTATGGTTTAGTATTCTCCTCAGTATATATTTAAAGGTCCCGTTTTTCGTGTTTTTTTGAAGCTTTGATTGTGTTTATAGTGTGCAATATAATATGTGTTCATGTTTCGCGTGTAAAAAAACACAGTATTTTTCACATAATTTACTTATCTGTATACCGCTGTTTCCACTGTCATAAAAACGGGCTGATGACTTCCTTGTTCTATGAAGTCCCTCCTTCAGAAATACGTAACGAGTTCTGATTGTGCCAGCGGTTCCTGTGTTGTGATTCGTCAGCAGCTTAGCGTACCTTGCCCGGAAAGGTCACGCCTCTTACCATAACGTGGAGATGCACGCGCTCAGTGTTATTGTAAACATGTCTTTAATTTTACCCTATCAATTTGAGCTGGAATCAGACCCGGTGATTGGACTGCGGGATGAAAATAACAGCGTTTCAACGACATGGCGACAAACACACTCTACAAACGCAACTCTTGTGTATTCCTGTGGGCGGAGGTTAGTCAAAAAACTGTTTTAGTGACGTCATTAAAGAAGGAAGTAGAGGGATGTAGTCCAAACTGGCCGTTCGATGTAGGCGACTTCTGTTAAATAAAATATCTCGCTTGGCATTGAACTTTGAGCTTTAAAATTTTACAGATTTTATTTATACTCTAACAACAACATTACACACTAACTAAAGTTTGAAACATGGGATCACGAAGAACGGGACCTTTAATAATTAATATAAATGTGCGATTAGTTGAACAACTAATAGTCAACTAGAAAAATCTTTAGTCGGGGGCAGCCCATATATATATCACAACAGTGGAAGGAACAGTGGTGTTATATAATTTATTATAAATTATGAATTAAATAAAAATAAACTAAATTAAATTTTAAAAAATTAATTATATACAAAATTGTATCATTCTATTTTCCAATATATTTATTGAAAGGTAAGACTAATACTAATCAAACAAAAAGGTTTGAAACAAAAAGGCTGAAAAAGTTTAATTAATAATAATATAAATAAATAAATAAATAAATAAAAATACTCAGTTTTCGGGCTAAAGATCACTTCTCTAACCTCAATGTTGGCTTGTTGAGGCTCCTGCGGGATATTGGTGGAATACTCTTCGGTACGCTCAATGCTTACCAACTGCATCTCGGTCTGCGCAAAGCTGAAAATCAGTCCAGACAGCAGGTTGGTGATGGATAGTGCATAGGACAGAGACAGACCTACCAGACCTGACAGAACAGAGAAGAGTCAAGATTTTACTACCTCAAATTTCAATTTCTTAAAACCATTTTAAATGCCTTATGGTTAAACCGGTCAATGATCTTATGAAACTGGACAAGTTGAGCGTAGTTTCCTAAATGTCCCATTAGAGACCAGTGAAGCATGTCAATCTGTCTGTGTCTGCTGCACAAGCCAGTAATAGACATGGCTTTTCAGATGATTTTAGATTTGATGTTGTTTTGAAAAATAGTAAAGATACAGAAATAACAATTACTTAACTGCCAATGTTCAGGAACAGATCTATTTTTGTTTGTACATTTAGCACATGTTTCCCATCAGAGAATGTTCTGAATGCTCTGTTGACCATGGCAGTCTGACATAAAGCTAAAGCCATTTTAATTCACTGCAGTAAAATGTATAAAATGTCAATTTATACTCTTATCTCATAAAGAGGTTAACCTGGATCGATGGATTTGAGCTGATGCTGGATCACAGCGATCACGCCGATGCCAGTTACTACAGCAACACCAATCATCTGGAGCCGAATGTCCAGCCACTGCATGGCAGCATTACTGTTGAACAGACATCGCTGATTCTGTTCTAGACGCCTCTCATTCTCCTCCTCAAATCTGCTCTCAAACACATAAAAATACAGTTTTATTCAGGATTACAATCACTGTTAGGCAATTAACAAATCTGAGGTAGTATTCAATGTTCACCTCATCAGGTAGATCATTTAATCAGTAATTAGTATTGGGAGAACTCATAACACTGAACAATGTTTGTTTGTTTCATTATTTATTTATTAAAAAACAATAAATGAAAAATATTTGTTGTAAGGGTGAATCTCCCTGTCAGTAAAATGTCCAGGTCATATTTCACCTCAAAGTCAAATGACTGTGGTAATTTAAATGATTTGAGAAAAAAGTACAGCTAGTTTTCATACCTGGTAGTGTGTCCACTGGCCCGCACTGTGGACAGGCCGCTGAGGGTTTCTGAGAAGTGTGAATACACTGGAGAGAGAGTGAGGCTACACAGGCGTTTCAGTTCACGGGACGAGTGACGATAAAAACATTGAGTTTGGTAGTAGAGAACCCCCAGAGGAACCAAAGGAAGTAGCACCCAAGGCAACCCATAGGTCATGACGACAAGCATCCCAAGCAGCCCAAACACATTGGCCAGGAGAATGTTTAAGACAAAGGGGAGAGAGTCATCCACACTATAAATATCTGAGGAAAATCGATTCAGGATACGACCCAAGGGTGTAGTGTCAAAAAACGTCATAGTGGCCTAGAATGGGAGAAGCATATGAATAATGTAAATATACACATTTAAAAAAAACAAAAAAAAAAACATTATACATTATATTATAATAATTACAATGACTTAAATATTATTATTATTATATTACATTTTTAGATTATATTTTAAAATTGTATTTAGGTACAAAATATTAAACCAAGTGACATCTGCAAACAAATTTCTTTTTTTTTTTTTTTTTTTTACACATTTTAGCAATTACTTTTAATCAACTGGGCTTAGTAATAATAACTCACAATCAGAGATGCAGAGACAATGATCATTACCTTAAGCACACTAGACAGAAGTCTCTTATGAATGACAGTAGCAGCACAGATTGCTCCATAGGCAAAGAGAAACGCACGGGCAGCTGTAAATACAGTGTTCGCTGCCGCCAGAGATCCATACACAGTCATGTAAAACTTCAGCTCAGAGCTCATATTTCCAGAAGCCTCTAAACCTCTGTCAGGTGCATGAAATCTGATAAGAGTTAGAGTAAACAGAGATAATTCAGTCAAGACAAGTTAAATGAGTTCCAACTGTGACAAGAAATTATCTACCTAAAAGAGAACATTATAAAAGACATAAAATAAGATTTTTTACATTAATTTAAATGAGATATACAGACTCCAAATAAACATTCCTATGTTTTACATGTTATTTTCATGTCAGATGCAAATTGTCAAATAAAAATTAAGCATCAGCGTTAGTTCAGGCAGGCCTCGTAGTCAAGCTCCGCTATCAGCTGATTCTCAAATTCCAACCCCACCCATATCAGCTGATCCAATTTCTATGGACTCCATTGGCAACTCTAAAATAAGGCGCATTACTTAAACGCAGCTTCCGTCTCTCTGCCTGCTTGGCTGCTTCCACTGCACGCTGCTTGCAACCCACCTCCTCCCCAGCTCCTCCTTAAACTTGTGTATAACTTAATCAGTGTCATTCTGTTGTCATTGATGCATGCTCTGTTCTCAATAGGGGGATTTTCTGCTGCTCTCCCAGTTAAAAAATGGGAGGTTGTCCCCAGAAGCTGCTGCTGTTCCTGGTCTTGGCTTTCATGGAGCTCATGAAAGGACGGGGAATTTAGAACAGAGCCATACCGCCAAATTGTAACTTTAGCAAATATGCCAATAAAAAATTGACTAAATTTTGTCTTAAGTAATTTTTGACTTAAAGGTGCTAAAGAGGATCTTTTCGTCGACTGAGAAACCAAAGACTGTTCCTGAGTTTTTGAAATGAGCGCATGCGTAAGAACAACCCCCCTCCTTCGAAGGAACGCCTTCCAAAACTCGTAAACACTTGTATTGGAACATGAGTGTTTACCACCGGCATTCGCTGTATCGTGTTAGTGGATTCATTATGTCGGACTCACCGCAGGTGACTCATAATCTGCAGTTGTTACTCCTGTCTCCGGACAAAAACATTGCATGCGGCGCCTGTGGAGTGTGGAAAGTTACTGGAGCGCGCAGCCGCGCTCGTCTCTCACAAGGAACGTCATGGCAGTGATTGACAAGCAAGAGGGCCAATCCGCGCACGTCTCTCACAAGGAACGTCACGGCAGTGATTGACAAGCCAGAGGGCCAATCGTTTACGCGATGATCGCATAAACGATTGGCTGATGTTTTTAAGGCCCTACCCCGTGCACAGATGATGTATATTAATATTATTCATTTCAGTGCACCTAATAAATAGTCTTTTATCACTTAGTAAAGACAGTTTCAAGTAATATTGCAAAAATGTATAAAACAAAACATCCTCTTTAGCACCTTTAAGTGGTCCTGACTGAACTATATTTGGGGGAAAAACATGAAATTTTAGTATTAGTACAAGTACAATAGTAGTCCTATTGCATTGGAAAATATGTAATTATACAATGTTCTGCCTTTTTAAAAGGTTAAGTCATTATTACTCTTAATTTACTTTTCTGTGACTTTATTGTTCATACTTTATAGTCAGTAATATTTTTTTTAAAGAAATTAACACTTATTTTAAATAAATGCTGTTCTTTTTAACTTTCTATTCATCAAAGAATCCAGAAAAAAAAATGTATCAGTTTCCACAAAATATTAAACAGCACATCTGTTTTCAACATTGATAATTATAAGAAATGTTTTTTTAGAACCAAATCAGCATATTGGAATGATTTCTTAAGGATCATGTGACACTGAAGATTGGAGTAATGATGATGAAAATTAAGCTTTGCCATCACAGCAATAAATTAAATTTTACAGTTATTTTAAAATATAATAATATTTCACAATATTACTGTTTTACTGTATTTTTTGTTAAATAAATGCAGCCTTGGTGAGAAGAAAAGACTTATTTTAAAAACATTAAAAAAATCTTACTGACCCCAAACTTTTGAATGGTAGTGTAAAAAAAAAAATAGAAAAAAAAAATATTTAATGAAATCTCTAACTCACATGAGTCTCTCAGAATAGAGGAAAGTCAGAGTTAAGAGTGGATCAGCTGACAGTGACACCAGCTGAGTCGTATTGTCCTTCATATGCGAAATCCAGTGAGAGAGCCACCAGTCGGACACATTTTTGGTGACTGTATAAAGCAAAATCAAATTATTGATTGTACAGTAATCTAATAGCGATTTTTTTATATTACATACATTTCTTTTATAATACATACAGCTCATATTGATACAGTTTTTAGTACCTTGCATTAGCAAAAGGGAGAGCAGAACAGCTACAGCCATGCATCCACCCACTGCTCTCCAATAGGAGCAGTACACAGCCCAGGACAGCTTGCCCATTTGCTTCTGCTCATCCCCAAACATCTTTAGCTCAGATTCTAGCTCCGGCTCATCGGCCTCCTCTTCCTCTCTGCCTATAGCATCTGGGAAAGAAGGTTTGTTTGCATAATTACAGTTAAAGTGCACTAACAAAAAATGGAAACCGTTCACTCACTCATTTGAAAAGCATCAGTACCTTTCTCCTTAGCATTGCTGTCATTCTTGCTGTCTTTAGGGGCTTTTACCAGAGAAAGGACTTCATTTGGTGTCCCTTAACCACAAAAACAGACATAGCAGAGAGTTTTATTAGTAAATGCATTAGTTAATGCATTAACAAACTCACAAAGTTCCTGATTTTTGACACAGTAAACAGCCCCTATGCCTGGTGACGGTTGGTACCTGTTTTTACAATCATCCCATTGTCCATCAGCACCACCACATCTGCCTTATCCACAAACTCTATCCGATGAGTACAAAGAATTCTGGTCTTGTTTTTGAGAATTCCCAAGATGCACTTCTCCATGAGATGATGGGCAACATCAGCATCCACAGCTGCTAAAGGATCATCTAGCAAATAGATTTCTTTATCCTGAAATATGAAATGCACTATAAATACACACATCTTATTTCTGCTCAAATCTGTATGTACTTTCTATTTGAGCCTTTTAGAGCATCAAGCAATCATCTTATCTAACATTAAAAAAAAAACCTTGCACCATATAAACAGCCCGGGCCAAAGCGAGGCGGCTTTTCTGTCCTCCGCTCAGAGTCACACCGTTCTCTCCCACCTCTGTCTGATCACCACCAGGCAAGATCTGAACAAAACAGCACAGTTCAGTGTCAGTTACAACTTTCCATAGATTTCAATCAAGCAATTCATGGGAAAAACTGCATGCAAAATAAAGTTAGCTAGATATACGCCCACATTTAGGTCATCAGCAAGGGCACAGGCCTCAATCACAGCTTGATAGAACATGCTGTCAAAGTCCCTGCCAAAAAGAATGTTGTCTTGCACAGTTGCATGCTGGATCCACGGCTCCTGGACGGCCAATCCAAATCCCTGCTCTCTTCCCTGAACAGATACTTCCCCTCCACACCTATATAAGACAAAACCACAAAATCAATATGCAAAAAATAAATGCAAATAATCAATAAATGCAAAATTAATGAGGGTTTTAAATATCAATATTTATAAATATTTAAATATAAATGTATTCCGCATGGATGTATTAAATTGATCAAAAATGACAGTAAAGGAAAAAAAGACAAAATATTTGAAAAGAAAATGCTGTTCTTTTGAACTTTCAATCTATCAAATAATCCTGAAAAAAGTATCACGATTTTCATAAAAATATTAAGCAGCACAACTGTTTTCAACATTAATAATAAGAAGAAATGTTTCTTGAGCAGGAAATCAGCATATTAGAATGATTTCTGAAAGATCATGTGACAATGAAGACTGCAGTAATGGCTGCTGAAAATTCGGCTTTGATATCACAGGAATAAATTACATTTTAAAATATATTCAAATAGCAAACAGTTATTTTTAATTGTAATAATATTTCACAATATTACAGTTTTTACTGTAATTTTGATCAAATAAATGCCGCCTTGGTGAGCATTAGAGACTTCTTTCAAAAACATTAAAAAAATCTTACACTCCAAATTTGTAAACTGTAGTGTAAATAGTTCAACTTAAAACCGCCTTTAAGAGTTATTTAATAAATATATTGTTTTGGTATATTATATGATGAATTAGTACCTGGTAAGCTCTCCTGTTATGGCAGCCAACAGGGAACTTTTCCCACAACCAACTTTTCCCACCACAGCCACTAGAGAGCCCTGGAGCCAGAAAGCAAAGACATTTACAAACTAACATACTTTTTAATTATTCAAACTTGCAACAATAAAAAAATTTTTTTGAAGAAGCAACCAAAACAAGTTTTGAAAGGAGAATTCTCTCTCTCAATATTGATCAAAGTGATACAATTGAGCTACTGATGATCCAACTAAAGCACAAAACCTAACTGCTCCTGCTGCAGCACATACCCTTTTAACACTGAGATTGAGTGCATGCAGATAAAAGCTGTGTGGTGGTGACCCATCCTCTGTCTTGTCATCAGGTACACTGACAGAACCTGGATCCTCTGACTGCTTCCAGGAGAAACTTGCCTGGTCCATCCGAACAGTTGACAGAGGGTCCTCAGGACACACTGCAGAAAAATAAAGGTGCTAAAGAGAATGTTTTGTTTTATACATTTTTGCAATATTACTTGAAACTGTCTTTACTAACTGATAAAAGACTATTTATTAGGTGCACTGAAAGGAATAATATTAATATACATCATCTGTGCACGAGGTAGGGCCTTAAAAACATCAGCCAATCGTTTACGCGATCATCGCGTAAACGATTGGCCCTCTGGCTTGTCAATCACTGCCATTACGTTCCTTGTGCGAGACGTGCGCGGCTGCGTGCTCCAGTAACTTTCCACACTCCACAGGCGCCGCATGCAATGTTTTTGTCCGGAGACAGGAGTAACAACTGCAGATTATGAGTTACCTGCGGTGAGTCCGACATAATGAATCCACTAACACGACACAGTGAATGCCGGTGGTAAACAAACACTCGTGTTCCAATACGAGTGTTTACGAGTTTGGGAGGCGTTCCTTCGAAGGAGGGGGGTTGTTCTTACGCATGAGCTCATTTCAAAAACTCAGTAACAGTCTTTGGTTTCTCAGTCGACGAAAAGATCCTCTTTAGCACCTTTAAGTGTATTAATCAATGTTTCATGTATATTATTAATTATATTAATTTGCCATGCATAAAGAGTTTCATTTAGGTGAATTTCATAACTGTGATCAAATGATGAAAGTAATACGAAAACAAAAACATTGATGAATCAAAATAATGATTCCCAAACTTTTTTGACATTCAAACCCCTTTGACCTCTATTTACTTGAAGTATTCTATTTCAGGTATTTTATTTTAGTTATTTTCTTTATTTCAGTAATTTATTTCATGTTAATGGTTCTCTAACAATATTTAAAGGATTAGTTCACTTTCAAATGAAAATTACCCCAAGTAGGTGTATATGACTTTCTTCTTTCTGATGAACACAGTTGGAGAAATATTGATAAATATCATGACGCATTCGAGCTTTATAATGGCAGTGATAGGGATCCACATCCATCCATCATAAACGTACTCCACACAGCTCTAGGGGGTTAATAAAGGCCTTCTGAAGTGAAGTGATGTGTTTGTGTGAAAAATATCCATATTTAACAAGTTATGAAGTAAAGAAAAATAATAAAATAAGTAAAAAAAATATCTAGCTTCTGCCCGACCGCCTTCCATATATAAATTACACAGAAAGTGTAAACTGGCATCACGTCAGTTAAGTTTTTTACGCAAGTTGAATAGGGAAGGTGTAGGATGTAGCATAAGCTTTTTGAACTGCAAGAGTTTTTGCACTTTCTTTGTAAGTAGAATACAAAAGGCGGAAGCTAGATATTTTACTTCATAACTTGTTAAATATGGATATTTTTTTACACAAATGCATCGCTTTGCTTCAAAAGGCCTTTATTAACCCCCCGGAGCCATGTGGAATACACCTTTATGATGGATGGATGTGGATGGAGATACTTTCTTCAGCTTCATACTCTTGATCCTCATTCACTGCCATTATAAAGCTCAGATGTGTCAGGATATTTATTAATATTTCTCTGATTGTGTTCATCAAAGAAGAAAGTCATATACACCTAGGATGGCTTGAGGGTGAGTAAAGCTTGGGCTAATTTTCATTTGAAAGTGAACTAATCCTTCAATGGTCAAAAAAAAGAAAAGAAAAGGTTTTTTTATTTTTATTGTTTTTTGTTTATTTTGTTTTTTACAATTATTTATTTAAATTTTTAATTTTAACTAATCAGTTCAAACAATTATTATCTTTTTTATCAACAGAAATAAAGTTCTGCATCAAAATAAAGTTTTCCAGAGAGCCATGTAACAATGGTACAATCAATGAGAGAAACATAAAATAACACCAGACATGTGGATTTGTGTTATGTCACCCTGCCATTTTTGGGTTGTGCTATGGATTATTTTAACCATTCAGAAACAAGTCAGATACCTTGAGTGTAATAGACGGTGAGGTCCTGATCCTGTAGCGTGAGGAAGCGCTGAATACGGTCTAATGACACTTTAGCTTCCAGGGTTCCATTCAGCACCCAGGGAAAGGCATTGAGAGGAAGAATGAGCATTCCCACAAGAGCCAGAGTGCTAAACACCTGCCAAGAAAAATATAAAATGCAGGGAAGGTGTAGAACAATATTTAGCCATTTAAAAATATTTTAATTAATTTAACACAGAGCAGACTCTGTTCCCTTTTCAAGAAACATTCTAAGATGTGGTATACACTTATGCTCCTTTTAAAGTGTGACCTACACACCTTTGCAGCAGTGAGATTGTTTCCCAGCATGACGTATGTGATGAAGGTGAGGATAGAGATGACCACGGGCAGAGCTGCCCAGGTGTACACACATACAGCATCCAGGTACTTCAGGACTTTCAGGTGATGTAGCTCTTTTTTACGGGCCTCCGCAATCTTTTGAGTGAAGTGCTCCTCCCAATTATAGTACTTCAGGACCCGAATTCCAAAGAGTATCTCTGTCATTAGCTTTAAACAAAACACATCAGATATTTGATCATCCACTGGAAGCTACTACTCAAAGGTCCTCCATCATCCACAACAATATGCAAATTCCCCATGACTTTCTATTATGTCTTATTGTAAGTCATACTGAAGTTTGCTAAGGGCCCCTAGTAGAGTTAAAAGTAGTGATTGGGTTTGGGGTTGGTAATATTTTTATGTTTTTGAAAGTTAAGCAACATTGATACAGTTAAGCAACATTGATGATAATAAAAATGTTTCTTGAGCTCCACATCAGTATATTAGAATGATTTCTAAAGGATCATGTGACATTAAAGACTGGAGTAATGTTGAAAATTTGGCTTTACCATCACAGGAATACAGAAGATTTCAAAATATATGAAAATAGATAACAGTTATTTTTCAAATTATATTAGTTATGAATGGGAGAAATTGCAATGTTCAATATGGCAGAATACATCCCGCCTTCTAAGTAAAAGAGCCAATCGCTGATTGATAAAGTCATGCTATACTGCAGCTGCCTTTAAAGGCTCTGGTTCCCATAGAAACCTGAGACTCGCGCTTAGGACTGCACATGCGCGTTGGCTCATCTAGCCTGAAAAAAATAGCTATTTTAACGCTATTTGAGCTTAAGAAACAACATTTATGGGACAAGTCATGTCAAATTTTTTTTGCTGGTTTGAAATATGTCATTTAATTGTGAGTTTGCCAAGCAGAAATTTCAGGATTCCCCTATTCAAATAGATAGGACTTGGTCTTGGATGCCCGAAATAGCTGCCCGGAGGCATTGCAAATATGGCCGCAGAGTGAACAGACTTTCCTTGAAAGGGACTTTGATGGTAGTGTATTTACTTAAAGGTGGTAAAGAGGATGTTTTGTTTTATACATTTTTGCAATATTACTTGAAACTGTCTTTACTAAGTGATAAAAGACTATTTATTAGGTGCACTGAAAGGAATATTATTAATATACATCATCTGTGCATGAGGTAGGGCCTTAAAAACATCAGCCAATCGTTTACGCGATCATCGCTGAACGATTGGCCCTCTGGCTTGTCAATCACTGCCATTGTGAGAGACGTGCGCGGATTGGCCCTCTGGCTTGTCAATCACTGCCATGACGTTCCTTGTGAGAGACGCGCGGCTGCGCGCTCTAGTAACTTTCCACACTCTACATGCGTCGCATGCAATGTTTTTGTCAGGAGACAGGAGTAACAACTGCAGATTATGAGTTACCTGCGGTGAGTCCGACATAATGAATCCACTAAGTGTGTGCGCCGCGCGCGGCTTAACGATTGTAAGGCCGATTATGAATGTAAATTGATACTTATGACTGATTGCGCTCAAACGCGTCCAGTCAGAGCCAGTTGCGTTCAGTCTGCGATTACAGTCGGTGTTCAAATTCCATGTGAAAGAATATAAATATGCTTCAGGAGCAGGAAACTATCGCTGTATGTTGAGCACAGTCAGAATGTTTTAGCTAGTCGTAAAATGTGTGCCCGGCTTAATAACACAGCGAATGCCGGTGGTAAACAAACACTCATGCACGAGTTTTGGGAGGCGTTCACTTAAAAAGAGCTGTGAAGGAGGGGGATTGTTCTTCCGCATGCGCTCATTTCAAAAACTCAGTCGACGAAAACATCCTCTGTAGATAAAAATATTACAGATTATTAGATTAACATATCAAAAACAGTCCCACCTTCACTCTCCCATCCTTGTGTAGCAGCATATGTTTATTGTTTTCCAGAATTCGTGAAGCCAAGACTTTATTCAAAGGCACGAGCAGCAATGCCACGCCCACTCCGCCCAAGAAAGCCACGCCCACCTGTAGGTAAAGCAGGTAAAGTGCAAGGACAAACTGGAAGGGAAGACTCCAAACCTCATGAAAGCTGTTGAAGAAATTCACCACACGGTCCGTGTCTGTGCTCATGAAGTTGACAACCTCGCCCATGTTGAAGCGAGCCAGAGCAGACGCACTGACTTTTAGAGCTTTGCTGTATATGGTGGAAATCACAGCAGCCCGAGCCTCTAATGCAACCTTTGATACTTCATAAACAAAGACGTTTCTCAGCAAAGCAGCAAGAAAGGTACTAGCAAACAGCCCCACGGCACACCACACACCCTTGCTCAGTGGTGCCCCCTCTGTCTCCATAAAACCCACCAATTCACCGAGAAGCAGGGGTCCTGCAAAAGCTAGCATACTAGCTACTAACTTCAACACACCCAGCAGGTAGTAGCGTAGACCAAAGGCCTTGTGCAACACTTGCAGAAGTTTGACATCACGTTGTGTTCCACCTTCACATATCCTCTCTGGCTCAGCCTCACTCCAGCAGTTGTCCTGCAGGTTTCCTCTTGGAAGTCTATCCAGTCTCTCAGGTTTTTCCTGGCCTCTTGGATAGAGACATTTCTGCCAACACTGGTAGAACCGGAGATTGACTGCTTTGGTACGTAGTCGATGTGGCAGCTGAAAGACGTCACATGGCCTCTCCAGCTCTCCACGTTTACCTCGCTTCAGCAAAGGGTTCAGCCACAGGTAGAGGAGCCTGGACAGCCAGCTGCAGCCATCCTCAGCTACAGTCACCCCTTCATCAGGTTCAAAGGAGACAATCAAAGGAGCTACATCTTCTGCATTACAAGACAGAAGGTCCCTTTGAGTTCTGTAACAGGGAAAGATATAACCAAGCAAGTAGACCAGAACCAGAGCAGCCCTGGTTACTGATAGAGCAAGACGGACAACCTGCAGAGGCTCTGAGAGTCCAAGGCGATTGATTTCTTGGATGTAGGCAGTGAGGATAAAAGCTAGATTAGGGATGGAGAGAATAAGCAGCACAGGAAGCACGGCAGGACCTCGAGTCCTTCTGTACACTGTCCTTTGCAAGGCCAAAACGGCCCCAAAATGAACCATCCAGGCCAGTATGCCACATCCATCGGCTAAGACATCCAGATAAATGTCTGGGGCCTGGAGCTTAAAAACCAGGAACAAGTCTCCAATAAACAAGAGAGCCAACAGCACGGTTGATGCGGTCCTGAAGCCCCAGCCAATGGGAAGGGAGGATACAATATGGGTAAGTCTGTGAGGAATAAAACAAGAATTATTATACATACATACACACACATATACAGACAGTATATATATGTTTGAAATTTTATTTGAAAGTAATTTGAAAAGTATTTGGCCATCAATATAATTAACATATAATGAAAGATATAAAAACAAAATGTGGTCAGGACTTGATTTAACAACCAGTATTGACTGGATCATGACTAAAGTTGCGGTCACATTTGCAAAATTTTAGCTAAATTTTAGGGCAAAAAAGGTCTATCGTCTATAATTGCCGAAAGTGAAGAGATGAAATGCGGCTCACTTTTAAAACAATCATTTTTCTGTTGGTCAGCACAGCGATTCCGCATGACCATCTAGAACCTAGATTGCGAAATTCGTTGAAAATGGTAAATATGACTGTCTCTTTAGAATAAGATTATATTTTGTGTTTTTATATGCAAGTAAACAGGGTCTATTTTGATTTCATGAGATGTTGACTTTCACCTAAGATTTTCACATATACACTACCATTCAAAAGTTTAGGGGTTGGTAAGATTTTTTTTAATGTTTTTGAAAGAAACCTCTTAACCTCTGATAAAAGTTCAAAAGAACAGCATTAGTTTGAAAATGTTTTATAACATTATGTCTTTACTGTCACTTTTGATCAATGTAATGCATCGGTGCTAAATAAAAGTATTAATTTCTTTTGGGAAAAAAATCTTACTAATCCCAAATTTTTGAATGGTTGTGTATTTCAGCATAAGCCTATATAATAAACACTTACCTGGGCACACTAATGTAACAGGCACTGATGATAGCAATAACAGCGTGCAACAGTGATCCCAACAGAAGCTGGTTGACACAGGGACTGATGGTGCCATTCTGCCACACAGGAAATGGTCTGTCTAAATTTGTGTGACAGAGCTCTGATATGAACTCAGCTGCTCCAAACACACCTGTATTTCCCCCCATGGCCCTTTGAAGACCCCTGAGGGCTGAAATAAGGTCCTAGGGCAAAAGGGTTTGGATGTGAAGTTCAGGCAAAGTGCATTGACAGTTCCTTACCTAACCAAACAAAACCTAGTGAGCAGCCTACCTGGGCAGCACCTATATTGTCCAGACGTGCTGTATGGGTAGGCAGCTCCCTAGGTTTTAAAACAGAGCCAATGTCACGTCTTAATAATTTTAGAATATTTTCTAATTACTCTGTCAGACATTTCAGAAATACAATATGTTTCAGCAACGGGCAGTGCATTTAAGTTTCTTGGTTGAAACAAATTATGTGACCTTATACATAGTAGGACGTGCTTTAGTTTCTGTCTACAATTCTGTAGTCAAGTAATATGAATTCTACTTCTTACCTGTGAGCAACCGGTAATGTTTTTATTCTCCAGGCATCTCGCACGTCAGCGCGGAGCGTGAAGCCAAACACTGCGAGTGGGTGACTCGCCTTCAAAATAAAAGTCCACAAGCAACGTCATATTATCCAAGAATAACATCCAAAAATGTTAATAATTACTTATCTTCATGTAATTCCAAACCCGACTTTCTTTATTAACTGTAGAAGCAAGTAAATGTTAGGCAGAATGCCAAAGCTGCTCTTTTCCATACAATGAAAGTAAATGAAAATTGGGGCTGCAAGCTGTCAAAATAATAGTATGTAAAAGATTCTAGAGTACAAAAAAATAAATATGTGTAAAGGTTGTTGAGTTGCACAGATCAAATGACAAAGAAGTTAAAGGATTAGTTCACCAAAAAATGACAATTCTGTCGTTTATTACTTACCCTCATGCCGTTCCACACCCGTAAGACCTTCGTTAATCTTCAGAACACAAATTAAGATATTTTAGTTGAAATCTGATGGCTCTGTGAGGCCTGCATAGGGAGCAATGACATTTCCTCTCTCAAGATCCATAAAGGTACTAAAAACATATTTAAAACAGTGCATGTGAGGACAGTGGTTCAATATTAATATTATAAAGCGATGAGAATATTTTTGGTGCACCAAAAAAAACTAAATAACGACTTATATAGTGATGGCCGATTTCAAAACACTGCTTCAGGAAGCATCGGAGCATAATGAATCAGCGTATTGAATCGGCTGTTCGGGGCGCCAAAGTCACGTGATTTCAGCAGTTTGGCTGTTTGACACGCAATCCGAATCATGATTTGACACGCTGATTCATTATGCTCCGAAGCTTCCTGAAGCAGTGTTTTGAAATCGTCCATCACTAAATAAGTTGTTATTTTGGGTTTTTTTGGTGCACCAAAAATATTCTTGTCGCTTTATAATATTAATATTGAACCACTGTACTCACATGAACTGATTTAGATGTGTTTTTAGTACCTTTATGGATCTTGAGAGAGGAAATGTCATTGCTCCCTATGCAGGCCTCATGGAGCCATCGGATTTCAACTAAAATATCTTAATTTGTGTTCTGAAGATTAACAAAGTTCTTACGGGTGTGGAACGGCATGAGGGTAAGTAATAAATGACAGAATTTTCATTTTGGGTGAACTAACCCTTTAACTCATCTGCGGAAATGGGGTCATACAGTGTCCAAAAAGGCCCTTGACAACTTGTTAAATCCCTGCAGGATTGCCATGGCAATAAAGCTCATTATGATTTTGATTCTTCTTGTTGTACATTTGATTGCACTATTGTATTTATTAGTGCTTTACATTTATCATGTAATTTGTTTATTTGTTCTTATATTATTACTATGTTTGTTAGTCTAGTTTTGTTGTTGTATAAAAATGGAATCAAGAATTGTGAAATTTCACTGGTGTGTAAAATGTCGGTGGCATGATAACCTTATTTATTAAAATAAAATAGAAGATTACATGGGTCAAAAACAAAAAAAAAAACCCATAAGAACTATAGAAACTGAGAGAAAAAAATCCATTTAATAGACATCAGTAGCAGTACTGATATCAGTGGTACTTCAATAGTACTTGAAAAACATGCCAATAAACAAATTATTAAAATATGCCATCTCATGTTGTTTCTACATTAACTTGGAGATTCTATGTAAAATTATGTATTGCAATATAAAAATATATTACAAATTTTAATAACACCTCTCTTCTGTGCAGATTCTCCCCCGATCTCTTCAGTTCAACACAATAGTGGACTTACCAGAGACGTGCTGGGCTTTAAAGATAAACTTTGACTTCACTTAGTTCACAGTGCAAGGAGATTGGAGGCTGCATACTTATTTTATATACTGTATAATGTTGACTGAATGTGAATCAATGTGCCTCTAGTCTAGATGATGTTCAGTGTACAGATCACAAATCATCACACAAATCGCTGTCTACATATTTATTAGGTTAATAGCTATTTTGTGTCATTGTCCTGGGTGACTCCACTATTAAAATTATGAGTGGATGGTGCAATACTCAACTAACCAAAATAACTTGAACTATTTACAATATGTATCCCTAGGTGAGTAGTTCTGCAAGACGCTAAAACTACTGCCTCAAGCCAAGGTGCCAGACGCAACCAAGACCAGCCAGTCCTGCAAGACACTAAGGCTGGAGGAGGGATGGAGTGGCCACTCATTTCAGACTGCCAGACTGTCCCTCTTTTCCATGACCTACGAGGACACTCCTGGTCACCCTAAATAAATAAAAAATCATGAATCTAGATTTATCCTAACAATAAAAGCTAAAGCATGACCTTTAACTGTCTAAATAACTATAAGTGTCATGTCATTGGCCACCTGCTGACTGTAACCAGGGATGCTGTTCAATGTCTTGAAGGCTAGGGCGGTCTTCAGCCTCTGCAATAAGACACCATCTAATCAACTGACGGCACTCTGTTACATAGAACATACTTGTCTCAGACACCTTTTTACTTGGTTTAGGCATGAATTTTGTCTCGTCTTTGTGGTTTCTTGCCTAGAGACAGGTCTCTAGTAAAGCGCAGTCTGGTCTTAAAGGTGACTTTTCTGGTTCTGAATGGGTAAGAACTGCACAGGATGTTGTACAGAGTCACCCCTACTGACCAAACAGTAGCTGGTTCTGCATGATACTGCCCGTAATGATACCACGCTGTGCAGAAGAGCAGGTTGTCCGGCTTAATGTCCCGGTGAAGGACTCCACGGCTCTCGCAGTGTTTGAGAGCACTGAGCAGCTGCATCCAAATGGCCGTTTTCTGCACAGAAAGTGGAAAGATCTTGGCAAGGATCTTGCCGTTCAAGTATCATGATGTACTGAGTGGGACGGTCAAACCACTTCACAAGCTGGATGATGTTGGGACAGGCCAGAGCTGCATTGACCCGCTTCATCAGTGCGACCTCCAGAGGCACCAGACCCTGGCCATCCTGCAATAGCAGAAGAAAAAAAAAACATGCTCCAATATCTCCATTGGTATACGACTGAGTGCTGATGTATGCGTGCATGAAGACCAAAAAGATGTTAACTTACAACTTTCAGCTCCACGGTATCCTCATCTTTAGTGGCAACCTGCAAAGAGATACACTTAAGCACATGGATAATTTATGATAGGATCATTTATTTCAAATGGTCAGCTGAAAGCTTACTGGCAATCGATCGAATCTGCGGGTCCCCTGCATACACCGAACTGAAACTGCCTTCTCCCAGCAAATGGCCATTTTTGTATGCCTTTTTTGGGTATCCTGCAACATATCACAAGAAATGTCTTGTTAGACAAGTGATAAAAACATGTTAGAATAACAAAGAATAGTAAATGAGCAATGTTTCTTTAACCCTATAAAGTCTATTGTGTTGTTTGATACACATTTCTAAAACCTCTAAAGGATCAACATGATCCAAACTTTGCTGAAAAACCTGTTGTTCACAATATACTTCAAGCCATCTGTTGTCTGATTGATAGTTTCTACTTTTTAAGCAAGTAAAAAAGCTGTTAGGCTAATTCTAAAAATACTCACCTACGAGTCATGATACACATCTGTGAAATCTGTAGTGATATTTATCAAGCAATTTCAGCATTAACTGTTCTGGATGCATATTAAGCATAAGCATAAGCCTGACCTTTGCGACTGCGTTTTGCAGGGCTGTCATGAGAGGTGGAGGGATGTGCTTCCTCTTGCCTTCTCTTCCTCCGAGCCAGGCCTGTGACAAAATTATATCTGTTTGTACAAACAATATAGCCTACACAAACAATAATAGCATAACATGCTAAAACTAGACCAGTAATAAATCAATAAAACATTCAAACACTCACCCTGTTGTGTCTCTATGCTGTGGGCCATCAAAATGAATATCCTCAACTTAAAAAATAAAACTCTCCTTGAATAAAATCAATATCTTATGAACTCCTTCAAAATAAAAATTCTCAAATAAATAGAGAAATTGATCAAAACATATTAAAATGAATAAATAAGGAACAAATAATAAAACGAAACTCTCCAAACTCCTTGAAAAACCAATGCAAATCTCAATGGAAAAATCGCACTCAGACTCCGCACAGAAAAGTCTCTAGATGTCGCCAAAGTAGCGCCGTCAACCCAACAATCAAAAATCGATGAGTTTAAGTTTATATACCTGGAATTCATAACATGCGTTACTATAGCAAATGATTTTCGAATTACGCATATGACCTGGTAAACTTAAGTGGCTCCTCTTTTTGTGTCCTTTAGATGCTAAAGTGGCGCGAGAAGCCTGTGGTTTCAAGACAGTAACTTTGCAGAGCTTTGCATTGTTGCTCACCAACTCCTTCAAGTTAAAGGGGTCACATGATGGTATTTTAAATAGTATTTAATAATGGTATAAATGGAATTAAATGGTATTTAATAGTAAATGGTATTTAATTATATTTTAAATAGGTTAACATGCTTTAAGGGGGGGGGGGGGGGGGGGGTTGTAACTGATGGCTTTGAATATTGGGGGGGTTACCTCAGACATATCCGTTCCTCTCATGTCACGGTCGTGTCATGGTCATTCTCGCGAAGAGATCTCTCTTGAGCGTGGGCTGTTTTTTGGTAAGCAACTGCTCCGAGCTACAGCTGTGTCTCGGGAATTTATTTGGATTATATGGATTATATGGATTTTGGATTCATCATTGGATTTTTAATGCATTGTAATTTTTCATCGGGTTCAGATACCCACTGGTTATCCAGGGTTTCAATGGAATTGATTACTACTAGCAGTTGAATATGTTATGTGAACTCAGTGGTTAAGCAGGGTTCTATCAACACCACATGTAGTATTGCCTGTCATCTTAGATGACAACATCATATGAATGCTTACTGGTAAACCAGAGAGATATTCTGTTAACGGGGGTTACCGTAGCAACAACTGTAATGCCTTATTCTTCAATGCTGCTGTTTCTTTGTCACTAATATCTTATTATTATCCCATTGGTTGACCAGGGGTTTTTCATTTACTGGTATGGGAAGTTATGGCAGTCTCATACTCTCTTTGCTCAGATCCAATGGAACTTATGGATGCCCATATTCAATGTCTCACTTGGTTAAGCACTGATCACCTCAGAGATGCTTTAGTAGATCCATGCCCTGAGTGTAGTTCTGTCCTTGGAGGTGAGATAGCATTGACTGGTTAAACTGGATCCTGAATTTCAAATTCCTGCTTCACCAACTAAGATGACAATGCAAGTGGGCAAGCAATTGGCCACTAGAAATGAAAAGCCTTTGAAGAGGAAGCAAACCCCCTCGGTTACATTGGCCTATCAAGTAGCTGAGCTGGCAAGCACAGTTCATGGCATTCAAGACTTATTATCAATGCCATCTACTCATCGGAATTTGAGCGAGAGGACAAGGGCATGTGTGTCGGCCTCTCCATTGCCCAGGTGTGAGCTGGCATTTAGTTTTTCCAGAGATGAACCAGACACCTTGTCTCTTGTGGCTTCTGACTCATTAGATAATGATGAGCATTACTATTATACACACTTGGATGAAGCATCTTCACATTGCCAGTCTCAGTGTTCCTGTAGTGATAACGGTTCGAGCCTGAAGGTTACTGCTGCTTCAGTGGTATTCTCACTGCAGGATACCCTCAAGATGGTGTTTGCTGAATTGAATTTAGACCCACCTCCTCCTGTGGGCCATTCAAACCTCTTGCATCACCCAGTCTCTCAGCAAAAGGATTTATTAATGTCTAGCTGTCCTGACTTTACAAAGGTTGTTTTTTCTGCATTTTGGTCAGCTCTCATCCAAACTGGATCATGTGGCCTGGTAATGACTGAGGTAACATGCCCTTGGTAACATGCCTCCAGTAGAGCTGTGCATTTCTTACCTGGTGGTATTGACAGATAAATCTCTTAGAGAGGATCTTCCGTGCCCTGGCCCAGAATGTAGACATGCTGATGATCTGTTTGTCAGAATTTATAACACTGTCTTCAGACTTAAGCCTTGTAGGAAATTCAATGACTCATCTATTGTTATCATTCCATTCTACTGTGAACATTACTCCACCAGACAATACTGCATCAGTGTTGCTTGATGCTTCCATGCAGGCCTTGGGTTCGATTGTTTTCTCTATTAGGAAGGCTGTTGGGCTTACAAGCTAGGAGGCAGGTTTGGCTAGCACAGTTTAAACTTCCAGAAGCTTGCCGTAACAGTCTTCGCCAGCCACCTCGTTTACCTGGACAGGTTTTTGGTCCAGTGTTCGTGCAGTGGAGTCTCATTCCTAGCACTTTGAGCACAGTGTAAGTTATTATGGGCCATCCACACATCGAATGCCTGTACGTCACATAACCCAACTCCAACACCTGCTAGGACAGTCTCACAGGCATCTTGTGCTTGCTTTAGACCACCTACCCCCTAAAGATAATGAAATCGCTCTCTGTTGTCACTAATGGTCCAGAGTCTGTGATGGGTCACTTTCCAACCTCTCAACTACAGCTTTGGAGAGGGATTACGAACAACAAGTGGCTCATTTACATACTTGAGATGAGCTACTGTCTTCAGTTCCATCACAGACCCCCATTATGCACACATACTTGACCCACAGTGGTTCGTCAAACTCTAGCTATATCTTTGGAGCTCTTGAAGCAACTGGAGAAGGGTGTGATAGAGCTAGTAAACCCCCAAATCCACCCTGGGGGATTTCATTCAAAATACTTTATAAAAAATACTCATTTGCAAGAAAGATGGAAATTTCAGGCCCATCCTGGACCTCAGATGCCTAAACAGGAGTCTCAAACACATTCCTTTCTGCATGCTGCCCGTCATAGATGTCCTGCCATCAAAAGTCATCAAACCGTGCAAGTGGTTTACTTTTGTGGATCTGAAGGATGCATATTTCCACATCACTATTGCACCTCATCACAGAAGATTTCTTCTGTTTAAGTTCCAAGGCAGGACATACCAATATCGAGTTCTACCATTTGGCCTCTCCCTCTCTCCCTGTGTTTTCACACAATGTATCCAAACGGCAGTAGAACCTCTACAGTGGGAGGGCATGTTGATTCTCCCATACCTGGATAACTGGTTGCTCTGTGCCAGGTCACCTCAACAGGCTGCCAGCAACGCACAGCGCCTACTAGAGCATGTCACCTTGCCTTGCCTGTGCCTTAGGAGTGGAGGTAAACCTACAGAAAAGCTGTCTTACTCCATGCCAGTCAATACGCTTCCTGGGATTGCATCTAGACTCTTAAGCAATGAGGGCCACCCTCACAGCATGCAGGAGGCAGGCTATACGGGGAGCCATAGTGAAGTTCCAATATCAATGCAAGCTACCTGATTTCAGTTTCCTATGGCACCCTAAGACACTTCAGACAGGAGTAATCAGGGAGGCACATTCTGGTGTGGACAGAAAATACCATGGTGGTGTTCTTAATCAACCGCCAAGGGGCTATCTTGCCATCGACTTTCACAAGTGCTGCTGATGTGGGTGAACAAGCACTTTCTGTCTATCAGAGTGGCACACATTCCTGGTCACTGCAACAGCATTGCAGATTCACTCTCTCGTTCGGGTCCAAAGCCAGGGGAGTGGTGTCTGCACAGAGCAATCATTCAGTCAATTTGGGGAATTTATGGGACTGCAGCAATGGACATCTTTGCCAGCAGAGGGACAACACAGGGTCTGCAGTGGTTCACAGTGCAGGAGGAGCAAGGATCATAAGGCCAGGATCTGGCCAGATCTCCTCCTCTATGCTTTCCCTCCCATTCCATTTCTTTGGCCTGTCCTGAGGCATGTGCAGGAGAAACTCCATAGACTCATTCTAGTGGCTCCCTGCTGGCCAGCAAGTTTAATGCTGTTGTGACTGGTACACTGCAACTATTGCCAGGTCGGAGGAACCTGTTATCACAAAGTTGGTGCGAATAGATTTGTGGGGACTTTTTTTAAAGGCAGCAGTATGTCTTAATCCACCAGCATGTGTAGTGCATACCCAGTGGGATCTGCAGGTGGTGCTTAACACTTAGCACCTTATGAGCTGCTTGAACAAGCAGATAGAGTCTTTCACGAGTTCACACTTACGTATAAATTAGAGTAAAGGTTATGAATATTTGACGTGCTGTCCGGGGGGGATGAGGGCTTTAAGCCCAGAATTTTGGCCCGAACACAGAGTACTCCCCATGGTTGTGATAAGAATAGTTAGAGCTAGAGGTGAGGAGATTGGGTGGTGGAGGGATGCTGACAAACTGTCAACAAACAGAAGTAAGTCTGCTGTATATATACCTCTTATCATTAATTGAGTTAACTGAATTTTCTCTTGGCTATAACATCAACCAAAAAAGTAGTGGAGCTACATGCCCTCTCTATGAGCCTACAATAGCCGCTTTTCCACTGTCGGGCCAGTGCGAGCCAGGGCTAACAGTGTGCCGGGCTGGGCCTATGGCCAGAGACCTTAGGCACAGAGGCCAAAATCAAGTTGTGTTTCCACTGTCGGTCCACTAGCTCTGCAGCGCTGATCTAAAAACCGCCCTTAAACACACATCCCTTGATCAAACGTCACACAACCCAACCCATTTCAGTGTGTAGACCATCACCTGACTACGTTTTAGCTCCGCCTTTCACCTCGACCGCGCCTCAAGCCCCAGCTGGCCCGCTTTGGACCAAGGTTTTCGGCGGGCCGAAAAACCCGTGCCTTTGGCACCGAGGAAGCACCGAAGAGGCACGATCAAGCCCCGGAAGTGATAGTGGAAACGCGACCGGCCCTGGCACGCACTAGCACGCCCGCCTTTGGCCCGGCAGTGGAAACGCGGCTATTGTCTCAGAAGGGGAACTCAGTATTGACAGAGTCCAGCTTTCCAACCTAAAGTGTTGTCTAATTGGTGTGTAAACCAACCTATTCAGCTTAAGACGCTCAATCATGAAGAGGCTTCCCAGGCAACTCTGTGTCCAGTGAGAGCATTGTGTGTTAAAAACTGCTTCATGGTGCTTGGTTCATGATCAGTTGTTTGGTTTGGTGCCTGTCGGAAAGGCGCACTCTTGTCAAAACTTGTCGAAGACTTGTACCATTGTGCATGGATATGGTTTGGCAGGTCAGACAGTTCCAGCATCCATTCGACTCAGGCGGTGGCTACTTCTTGGGCAGCACTATGTGGAGTACCTCTCTCTGAGATATGTGCTGTAGCCACATGGACATCACCTTCAAAAGATTTTACAGACTCAGTGTGGCCCTTCTGCCTTTGGTCAGTTCTGCTGTACTGTCAGACAGTATTTTGGTTGGTGTAGCTCTCGTGACTTGGTTATATTCTCTTCCACTACATTCAACCGTCTCTGGAAGTCTGGAACAGCAAAATAGAACTGTTTATGGTGTAATCTTGGTTTTATGAGAAGTGGAAGACCTGCAAAGTCTCTGGTCACTCTAAGAGAAAGACTTCAGAGACCGACAATGATGTGAGTGGAATCTATATAGCTTCTGACACGTCACTGGTCAGGGTCACGGGTGAAACAACAATGCGGAATTCTCTATATGACGCGGCAAGTCAAGACTCCTTCCACTATGTTCGACCGTCTCTGGTGCTCTTCCACTATTCATCGAAACAAGGTTACGCCAATAACCAGTGCTACATGTCATGGAAAAACATATCATGGGAATTATAAAATAAAAAAAAAACACACTTCATAAATGTAACTGAAAATAATTCAGTTCATAACACAAATTTCTTTTTATTATTTCTTAATTATGAATTTTGTTTGTATATATATATATATATATATATAACTCAAAAGCCTCCAGTGAATGAAATCAGTCAATTCCATGTGCTTTTTATTTGATCCCAATAGGTTGTTGCAGCAGCAAGAAATTTATGTACTCAATGTGTTGTACAATGTGGTGAATAATTACAGAACCATTATTATATGAATTAAGAGTTACTCTGCACTTGTAAAAGCCTATCGTTGGCAAATTTAACAGGGGTTAAAACATGCTACACCAATGGTTTAATTGGGGTAACTTGACAGGTCACATTTATATAGTTACATAGTCATGACAAAAAGGCATATGTGGGGTTTGGACATCAGGGTGTCAATGATTTTTTTTTTTTTTTTTGGCTGAACTATTGCATTCAAAAACAGAGAAACAATGAGTATTTTGTGTTACGCTTTATTGAGTGAGTGGGAGAGGTGGTCTGACTGTAAAAGAAAAGTTCTCTGGTCTAAGCTCCTCAATACAAGTTATACAAACACAAGTTTACCTACCGATATTCAAAGCCAGGGCTTATATGTGGGTTTACCAAGGATAAAGAACTTTTTATTCTTTCAAATCAAACGTAGGTACATAAACCAAATAATTAAATTATCCACTCAGTGAAAACCCTGAATTTGGTCAGTGCACATAAATTGGCATTTTTTAACATTTCATAAGTTAGATAAAAAAATAATAAAGCAGGTCTACAAATGCAGTTCCCTGGAAAAAGACAAATCTCTTTAAATATGGGGTGCTGCAGACTAAGGCAACTTTTAGTCAATAAAAAGGGTAATCTATTAGTCTTACATATTATAGGAATGAAACTATACAATGTTGTATTTTCCTTCTCATTTACACTGTACACAGTCCACATCTTTCATGTTTGGCAACAACAGCCAATACATGTTTATGTAACAATTATCCTACATTTTACACCCAAATAGAGCAGTATGAACTCAAGACACTATACAAACATACATGAGCACAGATTTTGTTTCCCCTCTTAAGGCCTCCTTTAGAGAGCTTGGACAAAAACTTAGATGATCTTAAATGGAATGACTGAATTTAACTAACCATTAAATCCAGTAGCCACTTTACACGTACCTTGAATGAAATAAAAACATTTAAATTGGTATAATGTAACCACAATCACATTTTTGTCACATTGCATCCTTGGTTTGTGAGAAATTTCTTCTTGCTTTACACCAGAACATAAACATAACTTCATATCTACATTTTTGAATGGACACATTAGCAATCTTTTAACAGACACAATCTGCATACGTTTGATTCCATTTACATGTTTTTGTTTTTTTTTTAACATAAACTATTCCTTATTTTATGACAGTAAACCTTTAAATGTGTAGCAAATACCAAGATATTTCCTCCTGTTAGCTCCTTTATACACATGACATGATGTCTAACCATGAACAAGTATGTAAAAGCCAAAATATTTTTTTTCCAAAACTCCAAGATATTAAAACCAATCAACTAAAGTTAGACAAAGTTTCAAGCTTCGGTTTTAAAATCTAAAGCAGACTTTATAAAATCTTTAACAACTGAAAAATTTAACTGGGTCAAAGAGTTTGTCCAAAGCATCACTTCTGTATTCAAATTTGCTATAATATGTACAAATGTATGTTTGTATGCATGAAAACAAACATTTACACAATAAAAGCCAGGAAAACACTGTCCATTAGCTGCTACACTTCATTGTGAGGGGCATGATATAGCTAAAACAACCAAAACATACATTGAAACATTGTAATTGAGGGGGGAAAAAAAAAAAAAAAAGTAACTTCTTTCCTTCTTTTTTTTTGGCTGGAGTGTCTGTTGGTGCTGAGACAGACAACTTTTTCGCTCCGTATAACAGAGGAAATCACCCAAAACACAATTGGCACCCATGTTCTTCGTGAATCTTAGGTGAGGGCCCCACTTTACGGCCTGCCAGCCTTCCTCTGACAATGAGGGTGAGTAAAAAAAAAAAGTGGACAGCGGGAGTGTAGTCTACCCTGAAACAGCTGGTATAAACAGGTGACTTTCCAGGGTCATGTCGTACACATGAAGGGGGGTTGACCTTTGTTTCCTCCCATTCTTAGAGGCCATTTTTCTTTTTTATCCTCCCAAAGTTCTTGAAATCCTGTGAAAGATGATGTTCACAGGCTCTTTGTGTTGATGTGTGTTTTATAATGCTTTGTGAGGTGGTCATCCGCATGAAACGTTTCTGACATTTATTGCACTCGAAACGTTTGTCTCCTGAAAGCAGAAACAAAGAGAATTTACACACTGAAGCAGCACATTTGTATTTTGTGCATGCATGTGTATACTTGGAGGTTACATACCCGTGTGTGTCCTGGCGTGTCGCTGCAGTTCGTCACTGCGTGTGAAGCGTTTTCCACAGAAGACCCAGCTGCACACAAAGGGTCTCTCTCCCGTGTGCAGTCGGACATGCGCCCGTAGCAGGGAAGTCTTTCGAAAGGTCTTTTCACAGCCTGCTATGTGGCAGATGTGTTTTCTTTTCCCACCTCTCCTGGCCTGTTGCATATAAAAACCAAATATGGGTTGCCACAATCAGTATTTCCTTTCATAACCGCCATTAATTATAAAATGGTAATCAGAAGTGTGCCAATGAGAAACTTGATCATTGTGAAATCTGAAATCCATTTTCCTGCTTCATTGTTTGAATTTAAGCAGATTTACTATTCTGCTTGACTTTGTGTGAATGAATGGCACAGTTCTTTCAACTACAAAAACTCCAGCAACATTAATTATTTTTACCATTTTAAGCAATACAATACAAGCAAAAGTTCTGTTGTGCAGCACCTTATTTGACAAAAACAAATTGTAGTAAATTAATTGTTTAATTTGATTACATTTTAAGATGGATTATGAATTCATTTCATTTTTGATGATAAATATTTTTAAGTCTTAAAACACTGAATCCAGAAAACATTACAGAAACAACAGAATCTAGACAAAAAAATAAATAAATGATTAAAATGAAGCTTATTCTGTGGAGTCTTAAGTTATGTTTACTAGGGCCGGATATTATCATATATAATTTCACGATTCGATTTTGATTCACAAGATTTGATTAGATTCCGATTCAATTTGATTTGATTCAATATCGATTAATTTGGATATATATCAGGTACAGTACATGGCAAATTTTCTCAGGGAAAAAAAAATCTAAAATCTAATGCTGTAAACTCATGTGTACAACTATAATATTGAAGGTCAAAATTATGTGATTTGTACACAAACACTTCAGTTACACAAGAAAGTTTTTACACATTAGTATTATTTTTTTGGAAATAAAACAATTAAATGGCTAATAGGAAACATCTTCAACACCCAAGGCTCTGAGATCCAACAATCCAAGATCAAGGAATCCGATGCCTCATAAAGCAGTACGACAGCTCCTTAAAGGCCAGCTGAGCACCTGGCTTAAGGCAATTGAGCACAGCCAACTGCTCAGGAGGTTTACAGTCTGGTGTTTTCAGTATGGCATCATACCCTGGCTGCAGTGGCCCTTCCTACTTTATGACTTTCCCATGTCCCAGGTGGAAGGAATGGAAAGACTGTGCAGTAAGTTCTTGCGGAAATGGCTGGGAGTCCCCCCGTCATTAGCGCAATCAACCTTTACAGCAAGACCTCCAAGCTTCCCTTGCCAGTGTCATCAGTGGTAGAGGAGTTTAAAGCCACCAAGGCAAGGGCAGTCAGTACACTCCTCGAGTCGAAAGATGGGAAAGTAAGATACGCAAACAAGACCATCAAATGCGGCAGAAAGTGGAAGCCCCAGCAAGCCGTGATGGAAGCAGAATCCTACTGGAAACACCAGGAAATCGTGGGTGTGGTATGCCAGGGACGCCTGGGCCTTGGACACTACAGTGAGAAGAGGTGGAGCAGGGCTGATGCCAGAGCCAGAAGAGGCCTTGTGGTGCAAAGAGTCGGTGAGGCAGCAGAGGAGGAGCGTCAAGTGAAAGCGATCGGGCTTGCCTCTCAGGGTTGATGGACGTAGGCACAGGAGCGACCTCTGTCGTGGAAGGAACTGTGGCAGACCGACCAAGGGAATTTGAGCTTTCTACTGTGTTCAGTGACTGACCTGCTGCCAACCAAGAAATATAAGGATCTGGGGCGGAGGGGAAGACCCATCTTGCAACCAATGTGGAGCAGCCTCCTGTACACTGAACCACATCCTGATCGCTTGTCCAAAGGTACTGGCAGAAGGGCGGTACAGATGGAGGACGACAAGGTCCTCACGGAAATTGCCAAATGGGTGGAACAGCAGCGAGTCAAAGCCAACAACAAGCAGGTCCATCTAACCGAAGCCATAACCTTTGTGAGGAAAGGAGGTGGCCAAGAACCCACCCTCTATTTTGCAACGAGCTTCTGATGGGAGTTGAGAGTAGACTTGAAGCGGAAGCTTGTCTTTCCACAGGACGTGGCAGTGACCTCCCTCCGACCAGATATGGTCCTGTTATCCAAGAGCACGAAAACCATCATAATTGCTGAGCTCACTGTGCCCTGGGAAGAGAGGCTAGCCACGTCCCACAAATGAAAAAAGCCAAGTACCAGGACCTGGTCGATGAAGCTGTTCTAAAGGGGTGGCATGCAACCAGCTACCCCATTGAAGTCGGCTGCTGCGGGTTCCCAGCAAAATGGTGCGCTATTTCCTCCAGACTGTGGGCCTGGAGTCTAAACAACTGAAGAAAGCCACCAGGGACATTGCTGCAGCAGCCGAGTCCAGTTCATGATGGCTGTGGCTGAAGAGAGCCCACAGTTGGAACCCTTCTGCAGGTGAAGGCTAGTCAGTCTTCGCTGCCCCACTCAGACGAGGTGTTCAGGTTAAGGGGCGAAACACCGGAGACCCTGAGATCCCTGCTGATGATGCGGAAGGGTTCCAACAATGTGGATGCTCCAGGAATACAATCTCAGAAGTAGATCTGCATCACCATAGTTAGTGTAGTTCCTACAGGTGCAGCTTGTAGCAAAGCATCTCTAATGTTTACTTCACCATGGTGGCTGTCATAAAAATTTGACAATTTTATTATTAACTTATTAAACTATTTATTAACTAATTTATATATTCTATATATATATATATATATATATATATATATATATATATATATATATATATCTACCGAATGGTTCACGAGGCAAATTCCAAATGGAAGTGATCATCCCTATGCGCTATGTGATCATCCCTAAGTGAGCAGGGCACACGCGTGCCATATGTAGCAGTTTGAAATGCACTTGGCAAGGGAGCGGTGTAATTTCCTCATTATCTTCAGCTGGGATGTTCCCGTGACAACACAGCACAGTATCCGTCAGCAGATGTCGCTGTTTTTACGGCATAATTCTTTTTTTTTCCTTTTTTTTTTTTTAGCCTAACTGTTGCAAATAAAAAAACATACATTTTATATTTTAAAAAGTTTTTAAAATATGCTATATAATATAAAAAGTAATATATATAAAACTTTAAAAATATAAATGGTATATTTATTTATGCTGGTGCTGCGATGTCACGGGAACATCTCAGCTGAAGATAATGAGGTAATTACGCCGTTCCCTTTGCCAAGTGCATTCCGACTACATACAGCACGCGCATAGGGATGATTACACAGGGCATAGGGATGATCACTTCCATTTGGAACTTGCCCAGTGAGTATAAATACGCGTACCATTACGTCCCTAATATATGTTTTTTATATAATATATATATATAAAATGAATATGTAATATGGTGCATATGTTTAGCAAAATGTTCCTCTCTAAAGTTAATTTTTCTATAATATCGAGGTTATGGTCAATAAATCAGTTTCTGAGGTGAATATTATGTTACATTACATATTGTTTACAAGATGTTTTATTTACATCTTTCCGTGGCTGAAACACTGATTAAGCAATTACATGAGATACAATACGGATTTCGTTAAGTTATACAGTATTTTTCAAAATTGCTTCTGATGCTCATTCATGTTTATTTTGTGCTGTAACTTGTAGTAAAGCGGAAGAGATGAGGAGCAGGAGAATGATGAGTGTGCTTCAAATTGCCGCTAGGCTTGATCTGAGCAACAGCGAACTGTCTAGAGTGGCAAAAATGTTTTTATTGTTTGAATTTCATAATAAAATGGACAGAATTTGAAATCCAAGACTTTGTTTGAAATCAAAAGTAACAAAGCTTACTGCGATCTATTGGATTGGAAGTGAGCTACTATGTTTTGTTCATTCATCAACTAAAAACAGCCTAGACTAAAAGATTAATTCTTGAGATTTAAGAACCGATATCAGTTCATAAAAATAAGCAGAGAAATCAAATTTTTTTCCCCAGCCCTAATGTTAACTATTGCTAATTTCGTTCATGAAATCTATGATGAAAAAAGTTACAACCTTTTTTTCTTTTTTCATAACTAAGGCGAGACGACACCAATATCATTAAATGATAAATGTGACTATATCAAAGTGTAATATCGACAAAAAAGACTAAAGTGTAGTTAAAAAAATGAAAACTTGACCAAAATCACTCGTTTTTGTCTAGAAAAAAAAAAATTACAGACTGTTTTTAACAAGCCGCTATGAGTTTTCATGTTTGCGGTTGCCATATTTCAATAATTTAAATTCCCCAATCAGAGCTTTTCTGTTAAAAGAACATGTTTCCTACCTGGTCTTTTACTTAATCTTTGCAATTTGGTAACCACGCATACATGCTCACTCTCTACACTGTGGAAGAAGTGGGGATTATCTGAAAACACCAACAAACGCGTAAGCTGGAGTTTAGCCTATCGCATTCATATCGAAGGCGATTCATATCGATATTGAACGCGATATTGCGTAGCTTGTCCGCGAACTACGGCTCTGTATATTAAGTGCCGCTCCATTTGAAAGCAGGTGATGGACATTTACCGCTAATCACAGAACCGGCTTTACTGACGAGACACGCATGACAATCCCATGCGATTAATCGTGCAGCCCTAGTTTAGCCAATATCTCTAACTGAGATATTCTGCTTAAATTAAAAGTTTTGAGAAGTTTCTTTTTTACCAGCAGGCCTATATGATAAATAGCCTATAAAAAAAAATATTTACATTTTTTGTTTACATTAATTCTTTCAAACATGTGGAATGCATTTCATTCCTCATTATTTGAAATATCGAATGGTATGGGAAAAAAATCATGATAATATTTTTACCCATGTCGCACAGATTTAAAAAAAAAAAAATGCCTTCATAAATAAAATCTTTGCTACCTCTTTTCTGCGTCTTTGCAGTTTGGACAGGTGCAGGCCATACGCCGTTTTTTCTCCTGGCTGACTCTGCAGTTCCAGTGCGAGTGTCTGTGTCTGCTCCACCTGCATGGTCTGCGTTTGTGTCTGCATACCACCCAACTGCAGACCCGCGCCTGGAACCGTCTGCACCGTGAGATGCTGCTGGCCTGAAAGACACAAACGCATCTAGTCAAAATGCAGCTCATGTTAACATCATTCAGATACATTGCTCCAAGTCTTTGAAAGAGTTAAGTGACACTAATCAATAATAATTGAGCAAAGCACTCACTCACCCCCAGCATTGGTGATCGTTACAGGAACACCCACACCTGGACACCATTAATATTGATGGTCTGAACAGCCTGAGCAGCAGACGCTAGCGGGCTGCATTCAGGGTTATCAGACCCCCCCCCATCCGGGGCAATTTTAGGCAGAGTCCTTTCTTTCCGTTGTCCTGTTTGAGCCTTTTTAGTGACCACCCGCAGGTGTGGGGTGCTGGTGGGTGTTGTTGGCGTGGTAACCGTGGTCTCCTGTAGCTGTACAGCCTGCATTCACCTGAGGCTGTTTTAATCAGCACCTGCACCGCAGAGCACATGCATTAGATCATAATGATTTCTTTAAATTTTTTGCAAACGGACATAATATTAACACATTAGATTCTCTGCCCTTGTTTAAACTTTATTATTGTAAGAGATAATAATTAGTTTTTTTTTTGATGTACCTGTGTGTGTTCTGGGGGGGACACCTGCACACTGGGTGTGACTGTCTGTCTCTGTGGTACAGGGGGAAGTGTGGCAGAGGCAGCCTGTACCACTTTTAGAGCCTGTGGGGGAATCTGGACGACCTGCTGATCGGATTTCTGCTGACCAACTGCACCTGCTGCACCACGGCAGGCTGACTCCCCCCCGGACTCTGCACGATCAGGAGATTATTTCCTGCCGTTACAGGAAGACATTATAGAAACAGAAAAACAGTTGCCTACCTACTTAAAGAGAGAATTTTATAAAAACATATCAGGCCATATTAACTAAAACTGTTAACAATATTGTCATAAAGCTGAAATAAATAAAATAAAAAAAATAAAATAAAATAAAATAAAATAAAATAAAATAAAATAAAATAAAATAAAATAAAAATTTAGATAAAATTGGTAAAATGGATAAAAATGAAAATCTAACTTGAAAATTAGAAATGCTGCCTTGGCGTCTACCACTAAAATTATTAACTAAAAATAAATACAAACTAAACTTGAGTTAAAACTAAAAGTGAAATAAAAAATAAATAACCTCTAAATAGTAACATTAAAAAAACAGGCAAAAAACGCATAACAAAATTACTTACAAAAATGAAAACCAAAATTTAAAAAAAATAAAAGCTAAATCAAAATATAATAAAAATATAATAGTACAGAAATAATACTAGAATAACAGTCATTTTTAATGTAATTATTGTTAAATATTAATGATTATTAATTAGTCAAGATTAATGCAAATTAATAACTTATTTAAAATCAGCATAAACATTACAAAATATGGTGTAAATACTTTGTAGTAGGCTGGGCGATATATCGCATGCGATTGTCACGCGCATTTCGTCAGTAAAGCCGGTTCAAGCTACGCAATATCGCGTTCATTATCGATTGCGATTCATCTGCGATAATGAACGCGATATTGCGTAGCTTGTCAGTGATCTACTCTGTCTATTAAATGCCGCTCCATTTGAAAGCAGGTGATGGCGATTTCGCGGTAATCATGGAACCGGCTTTACTGACGAAATGCGCGTGACAATCGCATGCAATATCGCCCAGCCCTACTTTGTAGTATCAAATATTCTTTTTTGCATTACAGTAATATAGAGAATTATTTTTTTGCATTATGGCACAATCTTAAAAATAGCATATTTCTTTTAGCACAATATAATTTCTCAATATCTTTTAATTGTGAAATAGGACAGGTTGTTCAACAGCAACAACAACAAAATAACTTTTTTTTATAAGCATCACCGAAAAGGACAGATAAGCTTATGATTTTTCCCTTGACACACATGCCAACACAGAATAGTGTAAACAATTAAGGGTTAGTTCACCCAAAAATGAAAATTCTGTCATTGATTACTCACCCTCATGTCGTTCCAAACCTGTAGGACCTTCGTTCATCTTCGGAACACAAATTAAGATACTTTTGATAAAATCCGATGGCTCAGTGAGGCCTTTAGTACCTTTCTGGGCATTTGAAAGTGCAAATTAACTTGCTGTCAGTGGAGGCCTCACTGAGCCATCGGATTTTTTCAAAAATATCTTAATTTGTGTTCCCGAAGATGAACGAAGATCTTACAGGTGTGGAACGACATGAAGGTGAGTAATTAATGACAGAATTTTAATTTTTGTGTGAACTAACCCTTTAAGGTCATTTTAATGTATAAATCTGTTAGACGACATCCAAGGAAACAAGCAATTCACAAAAATACACAATTATGAGCTAAAGCATCAAGGTTTTTAGAAAGCCAAAGTAGAATTACAGAAATGCACATACCTGAATAATATTGTCGGCTGTGGTCTCTATTAGCAGCGCTTCAACCTGCTCGGCTACAGGTGGCGGTGAGGCCGGTTGAGGGGCAGGAGGAGGCGGGGCTATAGCCACCTGTCTCTTCCTTCCCCTCTTGCCCTTCACTGGAGCAGCAGCAGTCTCTGTTACAATCTGCGCTCCTCCCACATCACTAGTAGTAACATTAAGAGGGAGCGTGAGTCCACTAGGGAGTCGTACAACGTTAGCATTTACATTGGCGTTATTCTGTCGCCGCTTTTGAGAGGACGGCTTGATCGCCACCGTCTTCTGCTGGGATACCGGTGCCGGGGCCAGAGGAGGCGGGGCCGGTGTGGCAGCCTGAACTGTGACAGGTGAGGTGATGATGGCCTGGTTGGTTCCAGGGATGATCTGGATCTGTCCTCCCTGAGGCATCATTTGAATGGTCTGAGACCCCTGGAACTGAGGAATCACTTGGTACTGGATGTTGGCATTGGATGTGCCTGCTGGACGTGAAGGGCTCTGAATAGTGAAAACAATGGGACTGGCCCCTGACGAACCAAGTCCCGCAGGCAGCTGGATGACATTCCCTTTCGCTGAGAGGAACCCAAGGTTTTTGGGTGGAGCCGGAGCAATAGGGGCAGGCTTGATGGGGTGCAGACGGCGCGTGGTTGGCTGAGATGGTGGTGTGCTGACTGGGGCCTGGGCAGCAGGAGGCCCAATCTTACTGCAGGTAGCCGCCAGAAGTGCCAGTGGGGAAGGCTGTGAATCCTACATGTGAGAGTGTCCATTCACAATTATCAGAAGCAAACTTATAAAGATTTATCAGAGTTTGAGCTGACTGACATGCAAGCATGACAAAAAAGAACAATATTTCATTATGTGTGGAGAAAGAGACCAAAAGACATTAAACTGGCACAGTTTTGTAAGAAAATTATTTGTTTGGACAGCTGTCAAATACTTGACTGTGGAATGCAGCAACTGACCAGAGTTAAGTATTCCAGAGTAATAATAATAATAGCGTGCAACAGTCGGTTTCCGGAAGTAAAAATTCCATTCATTTTCTCCATAGGGAAATATCTCCAAGGGAAACCTTTAAATAAAGCCCTACTGTAAGCTACAAGGTGATTAATCCATGGTGTTTGCTTTCGTTGAAGCCATCAGCCTGCATTATTTCAAATTATTCTTAAAATAATGGTCTTTAACAGTGGAATTTGTGGTGAAAAACTACATTACCCATGATGCTGTACAGAAATTTTCACCAATCAAGAGAGCAACCACAATGAAAATGCACCAAACAATCTCTTTAGCTCCGCCCACTCTTGTGAAGCACAGTGAATGACACAATTGAGTTTCCTACACTCACAAAATATAAATATTTGCAATGATTTATTTATTATATATTTAAATATCTGTTTTTCATTTGGTACTTTACAAATGTTATGATGCCTAAATGCACTTTTAACTTTCCTAATGCCATTAAAAAAATTGCTGACACCATTTGCACCTTTCTCAGGTCTAGGAAGCACAAGTATATTAAACAATCATATCTTTATAAACTAAAACTGCATTGTATCTAATGAATAACCTCTAATTCACAAACATTTAAAGGTTTTGACTGCCATACATACTGAAGATGGCCTGAGACCAGAAACATTTTTTTGTCAAATGTTACAACTGCTTTTTTTTTTATTATTATTATTTTTTTTGAGTGCGAATCACAATAGAGTGATGACACATTTTTGTAGGCAAAACCCAGAAGCGAGTTAGCATTTTAGGACTTCCGGTTCCAACGCCGTAAAGTCTATGGGTTTTTTGAATAGGTTTTTGCTAAATCGCCTGAAATAAGGTCTGTGGTTAACAAAGCCTCTAACACTTTCACGTTTTGATCTATGACATAAAACACACCAGTTATAACCCACTTGTGATTTTTTAAACTTTTACCGTGTCTTAAAATCGGCGGTTGCTAACAAATTGCTAAAAGGCACTACTTCCTTTGGTGGGGACTTTAGACGTCGTCATTAAAAACGGGACATTTGGACAGCATTTCTCATGAAAAAGTGGATAAGTATTCATAACAGTACAGATCATAATCAGAGCATGTTTATAAGTTTTCTAAATAAAGTTTGAGGAAGCTTGGTGGTGACGTTGATCCGCGACCATGGTGTGCTGTAGTCCGTTTATAGCCTACTGTTAGCTTTTTATATCTGACGACTTTATTTAGGCTTCAAAATCTATAAATGTTGTGTTAACTTGTAAAGATTATCTTGATAGACAAAACGTGTAAGTGTCATAACCCTTTGTTAAACACAGAGCTTATTTTCTGCGATTTTCCAAAAGTCTATGGGAAAAATGCATAGGCTTTCAATCGAGGGAACCCGTGCGCCGCTAACTTCCGGGTTGGCCTACAAAAACACATCATCCCTGGGGTACTCTATTCAGGTTGATGAAAGTGGTGACTTATTGCTTACATTAATCCCCTTATTCATTAAAAAATAGAATGATTTCATATTATTTATACATAACTACAGCAAAAACCAATGTGATGCATAAATAATAATACTAGAAAAAATAATTATCTCAATATTTATGAGATATTTTATTTGAACATATAATGTGAGAATTACCAGTATTGATAATTTCATTTAAGCATTTCAAATGACTGATTTGGATTTCATTGATAATATGAATATAATTATTAGGTTTATGTTCTAAATAAAAATAATAATAATGACATTAATAGGAGCTTACTTGAGAAGCGGTGGTGGAGGGCTGAAGATATTCACTGGGGCTGACTGCGACAGTGGTGGCCATACTGTCCTTTTGATCTGTAAGAAGGAGGTGAATCTATTTAGCCAAGGACAAAAACAACTCTCCAAATGTGATTTCCATCTGAGAATGAAATAAGACAGGAGGACTTATTTGAACTACTAAAGTCATTTAGTAGTATAATTCTGTGCTTAGACTTGGCATGTCCTTATTTTTTAAACACCACAGTACTATGAGCAATGTTTGCAAAGAGAACTGGATTAAATTGAATAAACTGATTGTCCAAAATAAACAAAACATGAATGGCATGCACTTTCAGTTATGACAGTGTACCTAAGGAGGCGTTACCTGCGATAATCTAAACCCTGGAGAGGAGTGATTCAGCGGGGCAGGGTTTAAAACTCAATCCACTAATAGCACTTTACACCATAAGATGTTCTCAATCCTGGTCCTGAAGTGCTGGGCTACCAGAACCAGAACTGAGATCCACTGCACATCTTTGGTAAAAACCCAGCACTGACCCCATTGACCCCGCATGTACAAAGATCTCAGATCCCAATCCAAATAAACACTTGATGTTATGACGCTTGCTAACTGGCTGTCAGAGAAATGAAACTGGTTATAAAAAATAAAATAATATAAAACGAACTAGTTATACAGTTTATTTGAAGTCGTTACATTTCATAGTAATTCTAAAAGAATTACACCACAGTGATCTTTCTTCTATCAAATTCAACATTTTTGCAACTTTACTACATGAAAAACTTGCTCTCATAACAAGCAAATCAAACTGAAAAACAGGACACACCCGCTGATAGCCAAAGCGGGTGTATTTACAGCAAAATTCGTGGTTGGAGGTAAGAAAAAGATATATTTACGCCTATATAAATGCAAAATACAGTTTGATTAATACTGCAGGCTGAAGCCAGCGGCTAACGCTAACAGGCTAAACGTCAGATGCCTGCAAGTGGTTGAGCTATTATGATTGAGCGCGTTAAAATATGTATTTATATCATGTTTTAATCAGCCGTCTGCACGTTTACGTCTTTCTACGACCGTGCAGAGCGCTATGAAAGAGTTATTCTGTCTGCGAGCAGACAGGCTCAAGAGTGCGCTGATGGAGGAGGAAACTGCTTGCTTAGCATGCTAAGGTGCTAACTAGCCAGATAAACTCTTCGCTGCGGAAAAGAACCGTGTTTCCGGAAGTGTGCATTTGGCAGAATCGCCGTGCTACGCATGATTTTTAAAACTCGTGTGTGCAAGCTATGATATAAAATATGTATCGGTTCATTCGCTCAATAGAATGTTTATGAAAGTAACAGTAATATAAACACCAACATTATAATTCCTACCCACCGCTCATGACGACATTCGCTCTCCGTGAAGCCTTGAAGAGCCCACACGAGATACCGCCCCACCCGCGCCCTCTGGCCAATCCGGTTACTTGTCAATCAGCGAGAGCTAGCCGTCCAGACCAGTCAGAGTACAGCATTTATCTGATTGACGTTTGTTCCGGCCAATGGGATAAGGTAACATTTCTGCGACAGTTGAAGGATATATATTTAGCCAATAGGTTGTCGAGTTTTCAGGAGAAAGGCGGGCGTTGTGAAGAAGTCAAAATAATAAGCCGAACCAATAATACACAGGTTTGAATTTCACTGACGTTTAGCTCACCCTGTTAGAAATGGAAAAAGCATATCAATCAAAAGTAACTGACAGCAATTTCGATCAAACAATCAGTGTGGACTGTGTTAGTTTTCTATTGCAATATAAACGCAGGTGCTTCCTTAGAATATATGGTTGTCATCTTCTGAAAGGAGTTAAAGGGTTAGTTCACCCAAAAATGAAAATAATATCATTAATTACTCACCCTCATGTCGTTCTAACCCGTAAGACCTTCGTTCATCTTCGGAACAAAAATTAAGATATTGTTGATGAAAACCTGATGGCTCAGTGATGCCTCTATATTCAAACTCTCAGGGTCCATGAAGGTACTAAAAACATATTTGAATCAGTTCATGTGAGTTCAGTGCTTCTATCTTAATATTAAAAAGTGACAAGAATACTTTTTGTGTGCCAAAAAAAACGACTTTTCAACAATATCTATATGGGCCGATTTCAAAACACGGCTTCATGAAGCTTCTGAACTTTATGAATCTTTTGTTCCAAATTAGAGATTCGGATCTCCTGTCAAACGGCTAAACTGCTGAAATCACGTGACTTTGGCGCTCCGATTCACCGATTCGATTCGTAAAGCTCCGAAGCAGTATTTTGAAATCGGCCCATATAGATATTGTTGAAAAATCTTTATTTTGTTTTTTGGTGCACAAAAAGTGTCGCTTTATAATATTAAGATAGAACCACTGGACTCACATGAACTGATTCAAATATGTTTTTAGTACCTTTATGGACCTTGAGAATTTGAATATAGAGGCCTCACTGAGCTATCGGATTTCATCAACAATATCTTAATTTGTGTTCCGAAGATGAACGAAGGTCTTACGGCTGTAGAGCGACATGAGGGTGTAATTAATGACCTTATTTTAATTTTTGGGTGAACTAACCCTTTAAGCAACCTACTACAGGTGATGGACGCTGCATCTCATTAATGCAACAACCAGCTGCTTTGTCATCAACAAAATTCTTCGAATCTCCAACATGAAATTTAGCTTTTTGTAAGAGCTATTTGTTTTGTGACCCCAATATTAGCTAAATTTAGTGTTTAGACATTCCTAGCTGAGTATAAAAACTGAAGTATGGAAAATATGTGGGTGCCTACTTTACATATTTTGGGAACAAATTTGTGCTCAAAATTGAGCTAAATCATCATTTTTAAAAACTGGTAGTTTTTTTGTATTTATAACCAGCTGCATATACAGGTGCTGGTCATATAATTAGAATATCATCAAAAAGTTGATTTATTTCACTAATTCCATTCAAAAAGTGAAACTTGTATATTATTTCATTCATTACACACAGACTGATATATTTCAAATGTTTATTTCTTTTAATTTTGATGATTATAACTGACAACTAAGGAAAATCCCAAATGCAGTATCTCAGAAAATTAGAATATTGTGAAAAGGTTCAATATTGAAGACACCTGGTGCCACATCTAATCAGCTAATTAACTCAAAACACCTGCAAAGGCCTTTAAATGGCCTCTCAGTCTAGTTCTGTAGGCTACACAATCATGGGGAAGACTGCTGACTTGACAGTTGTCCAAAAGATGACCATTGACACCTTGCACAAGGAGGGCAAGACACAAAAGGTCATTGCAAAAGAGGCTGGCTGTTCACAGAGCTCTGTCTCCAAGCACATTAATAGAGCGGTGAAGGGAAGGAAAAGATGTGGTAGAAAAAAGTGTACAAGCAATAGGGATAACTGCATCCTGGAGAGGATTGTGAAACAAAACCCATTCAAAAATGTGGGGGAGATTCACAAAGAGTGGACTGCAGCTGGAGTCAGTGCTTCAAGAACCACTACGCACAGACGTATGCAAGACATGGGTTTCAGCTGTCGCATTCTTTGTGTCAAGCCACTCTTGAACAACAGACAGCGTCAGAAGCGTCTCGCCTGGGCTAAAGACAAAAAGGATTGGACTGCTGCTGAGTGGTCCAAAGTTATGTTCTCTGATGAAAGTAAATTTTGCATTTCCTTTGGAAATCAGGGTCCCAGAGTCTGGAGGAAGAGAGGAGAGGCACACAATCCACGTTGCTTGTGGTCCAGTGTAAAGTTTCCACAGTCAGTGATGGTTTGGGGTGCCATGTCATCTGCTGGTGTTGGTCCACTGTGTTTTCTGAGGTCCAAGGTCAACGCAGCCGTATACCAGGAAGTTTTAGAGCACTTCATGCTTCCTGCTGCTGACCAACCTTATGGAGATGCAGATTTCATTTTCCAACAGGACTTGGCACCTGTACACAGTGCCAAAGCTACCAGTATCTGGTTTAAGGACCATGGTATCCCTGTCCTTAATTGGCCAGCAAACTCGCCTGACCTTAAAGAAAATCTATGGGGTATTGTGAAGAGGAAATGCATATGCCAGACCCAACAATGCAGAAGAGCTGAAGGCCACTATCAGAGCAACCTGGGCTCTCATAACACCTGAGCAGTGCCACAGACTGATTGACTCCATGCCACGCCGCATTGTAATTCAGGCAAAAGGAGCCCCAACTAAGTATTGAGTGCTGAACATGCTCATACTTTTCAGTTGCCAAGATTTCTAAAAATCCTTTCTTTGTATTGTCTTAAGTAATATTCTAATTTTCTGAGATACTGATTTGGGATTTTCCTTAGTTGTCAGTTATAATCATCAAAATTAAAAGAAATAAACATTTGAAATATATCAGTCTGTGTGTAATGAATGAATATAATATACAAGTTTCACTTTTTGAATGGAATTAGTGAAATAAAACAACTTTTTGATGATATTCTAATTATATGACCAGCACCTGTATAAACAATAGAAGGCTTTGCAATGTTCCCATTTAGATAGCTAAGAAAATTTGTGTGCGTGTGTTTATTCCCAGCTAAAAGTTTAGGATAACTTCCCTCAGAAAAAAGAGCTGTGGTGTTACCATTATATAATGAGGATAGCAAACAGTAATACCATGATACTGAAAAATTATCATAGTCATATACCATGCTGTTAATACAGAACACCATGCTAATTTAAAGAAAACCTTGGAATCACCATGATAGTACGTGCCCAAAAACAAACAAACAAACAAACACATGGTAACTTAATATAGTGATCTTCAAGTGTTTTAAGGAAAAACCGATAAGAGCAAGCAATTATAATCCTAAATCATAAATAATGTAAAAAGTCAACCACCACTTATTTTCAAGTTTACTTTGTCTTTTACAAAAACAGTTCATGTGGCCTGATCAGACTGAAGGAGTTACAATCAGGGAAAGGACAAATAAAGGGGTCACACACTCCACCCAGGGGCAGGGGCCTGATGAGGAAAGAAAGAAGAACCAAACAGAGATGGATTCACAAACTGGCCAGTTTAAAAACTCCAGTGTAATATAACCTACAGATGAAGGCTTTT